>JAJPUD010005166.1:0-62971 GCA_023553655.1 Myrmecobius fasciatus
AAGGATTTCAAGGGGATTAATGAAAAAAAAGGCAGATGAAGGTGGCCTTGCTGTACCAGATCTAAAACTATATTATTTTTGGGTTTTTTTTGCAAAGATATGAGTGTTTGCTATTTTCTTCTCCAACTTATTTTAAACTTGAGGAAACTGAGGCAAACTGGTTAGACAGTGCCATATAATTAGTAAGTGTCTAATGCCAGATTTGAATTCAAGAAGATCAGTCTTCCTGACTCCAGGTCTAGAACATTATTTGATGTACCACCCAGCTGCCCTTTGTTTGATAAACAAGAAAAAAAACAAAAGTTCAGAGACTTAGCCAAGATTATATAGCTACTATTGATGAAATACAAGATTTAAATCCATGTCTTCCGATTTCCTCATTGAGGATTCTATATGCCATGGACATGCTACCAGACTATATATTTGCGCTTAATGATTGAGAATCCCAGAGAAAGGAGGAAAGGAAAAGTATAAAAAGTCTCAGATAAAAGCAGCTGAAAGAAAGGAACAAATTTAAAAGAATAATCTCTGGGTAAGCTTTCCAGTTTATGACAGTTTTGAAGAGTAAATATTTTTAATTCAATGTGCCAAGTATGTGTGCCCTATTGTACTAGATGCTGGAGGCACAAAGATCCAAATGATTATAGTCCCTACTTTCAATAACTTTACATTCTCTCCTTTGATGTCTTTAACAGCATACAGCTTCTTTTCAATTAGCCTAAATGATTTGTTCAATCATATAATGATGTGTTTGCATATTTTTTATAATATGCTCAAGAGAGGAGGAGGCCTAATGCATGCTGTCAGATAAGTGAGTGAACATGAGGAGGCACTTGTACATGTGATGAGGAAGTACTATATTATAGAGTTCTTTTGAGACTGTATAAAGTATATATTTCCATCACCCTACATTGAAGATTAGTTGAAATCTAAAAACAGACTTGAGATTATAAATTATCTAAGTTACAGTAGGAAAGCCATGCTGTGTATTGTAAAAGTCCTTCTCTAAATGAACATGGAGATGATATTGGATTTATAAAGGACTTCTTAGTGGAAAATAAATAAGCAAAGTCTACCAAAGTGGAAAGGTTTAGGGTCTGGTCCTAATGATGAATTTTCTGTGATTTAAGGACCAAAGTAGTTCACTCGAAGAGGTTCATCACCAGGTTAGCTACAGAATCATGAAATTACCTGTCAAGGAAACTCTCAAAAGAATATCAACTGAGCCATAGAAGAGTTGTAATCAGAAACATAGGAGAGAATGGCATAGTGAGAAACATTACAGATCCATGAAACATTGAAATTAAAAATGAAGACAATTAGCTGAGAAATGAATCTGGCATTAGGGAAAAATGGAGATCGGGTAATGCTAATATATTACTTGCCATTATAACTCTTTGTTATCGTTAGAGGAAGAGGCTTAAATTACTTAAATTACTCATAAGTTGCTGCATATTTCTGAGCTGTCAGAACAAGATCCAAACAGTTGCTGATGATATTCATTTTAGAATTTTGTAAGTTGCAGTTTTTCTTGTAGAACTATTAAAAAAGGAGTTTGCAAGGAACAAAATAAAAACAAACAAGTTACTGTGAAAATGATGGATAGACTGCAGTCATTCTCTCATGAGAGAGATGTGTTTTTTTTCTCCTTTCAGAGATAGTTCTAGACTGAAATCCCCTTGCCTTAGAAAAAATATACACTGTATTAGTCTCAACCATAAGTGCCTTTACGCTCCCATGGCCTGAATCTTCCCTGGGGTTTCACACACAACTGCACATTGGGGTCAATTTATTTCACAGCTCCCACTGTCCTGTGTGTTTGAGGAAAAGTGAAAACATTTATTGAACTGGTTAATGGTTATGGTTTGCAAATACTTGCACCAGCATACATCTTTCTCTTCACACCCCAAACTCTAAAGAGTTTCCCCTTCTTCCCCTTTTAAAAATAATACTGTTCACTTCCTTTTTTCTAACTTGTGTTCAGCTGAACACATTTCTTTTCCACTCCCAGTCATCTCAGGAATTATTTCACCCTATTCCCAATTCATTCCTAGCACAGTGAGAAAGGAAATGAATGTATGCTAATGCTTTTTTTGGACTATATCCATTTATTCTTGCCATGGTTTCACTTATTTTGTTGTTTGTCATTATTGTTTTTATTTCAGATCTGTAGTTTCATCGTTTTAAAGGGCTTCTGGTAATGAACTTTCTTTACCAATAAATGACTTTGCTATATATTTGTCTTGGAGTTTCCTGAAGCACTGAGAGGTTAAATCATTGGCCCACACATCTAGGATGTGTCAGAGGCAACAGTCAAAGACATATTTTTCCAACTCAGAGAACAGCCCACTACATCTACTATATCAGTGCTTCTCAAACTTTGGTGCAGTGGCAGAACTCTTCTGTGACTGATAGAGACTGATCAGGCCTAATACATAAAAATAAAGCAAAACTACAAGAAGCATTATTTCCTAGAAAAGCACCAAAAGAAGATAGCTAATCTATGTGTTGTATGGCAATCTATGGAAGTTATTTGAATTCAGAAGCTGAACGAGGTTAGGAATAGATAGTATTTGGATAGGGCATCATCTGGAACTACCTGATGATTTAGATGCCTCTGGGTTAATTGAATCAAGCCCTGGAACTTGCAAAAGATCCATAGTCATGCAAAATTCTTGGGCCTAACCAACTACTCAAGAAGAAAGTGAATAAAGAATTTCTTTTGTCTCAATTATTATATTTGATTGAATTAACAACCTATAGAGTTTATCAATTAGTACATACAAATTGCAATATAGTATGTAACTTGCAATAAAGTACATATAACACCTCAAACAATGATCTGCACCCATGTAGAAAAGTAGGCTGGATTGTCTTTAGAACATTGTAAAGTTATTGTAATGGCTCTAAGTTTTGTTTGTTTGTTTTACCCCCTAAAGCAAAAGTCCATCTTTTTGTTATCAATATTTTGATGATGTCATTGAAAGGCTGAATTTTACAGAATGGAACAGTCTCTAAAGAGTTAAAAATAAATCATATAAAAGGGAATGGAAAGACAAATAATAGGTGTGAACACATTTAACATAATAAATAACTCAAAGAAGAATCAGAGTAAATGGTATAAAAAATGTATCATTAAAAAATACCTATTAAAACTGAGGAATGATCAAAACATGGTTACTGATATCTTCACGTGAAGAAAAAGTGGGGAAGTCCTCCACACAGTTATTTTGTGGCAGTTATTTTAATTTATGAAAAAGATATCATGACAAATTTATGGGATTCTTATTGGTAAAATGTCAACCAAGGATCATCAGCCATCAGAGTGCTGTGAATCGCATTATAGATGGAAACATCCAAATCATAGTTATCACAGATCCAATTAATTATCTGATGCTGTAATCATGGATAAATTTAAATGGCAATGCGCAAGCTACAATATCCAGGTCAAAAGATAACTCTTTAGAGTTCTGTGGTAGGAGAGAACCTAGGTTGTCAGTCTTTTCAAGGCAGTGATAAGGCTCTATTCCTTTTTATCCCTGCAGCCAGAAGTTTTGCTTAATAAATATTTATTTATTGATTCTCCTCAATTAAACCAGATGGATCAGAAATTTAGGATCAGAAGCTTGAAGAGGAGGGACCCCAAACTAAAAGCGAAAGGGGTAAGTGGTTAAACAAAGTCATGAAAAAAAGAGATATGTGTCTCTTGAAATTGACCCTCTTCTTCCCTTTTCAGACAAATGACATGTAATTTTGCCTATTGAAGGAGTTCCAATTCTCTCATTTGATAAATAAAGAAAAAGCATCCCAGGGATGTTATATGACCTGCCCACAGCCTCATACATCATAAGTTTCAGAGGTAGGTTCTAAACTCAGGTCTGGCAAAGATGATTTTAATAACACCCCTATTTTTCTCTAATCAGTATTAAGCAGTTCATGATGATTTCATAGGGCTAATGATTATTAGCAATTATTAGTAATACTCATCTAGTAATATACATTGAATCAATTTAGTCATCTAAGATTAAGACTCACATGCATTATCAATACTTTTCAATTGTCATATTGAGATAATTACATAAGCCAGATTTTTTTTCTTATCATAGGCCTCTATGAATTCCTTGTTTTTTTACTTATTTACCAGTCATGAAGTTTACTTGCCTAATCACAAGAATGCTGATGATCAAATCCAGCATGACAGGGTTGTCTTGATGTAATATGGAAAGTCACTTCACTTAGTTTTGTATCTCCAGGCCACCACCCTCTCCTGTTTAATATAAGCATGTGACCATCTTATAACCATTTAATCAGTGGAGATGAAAATCTGAAAACTCATTCATTGAAGAGGTTCAGTCCCTTTCATAAATGGCTAATGAGTCAGAGATCTGCCTCAATATTTTTTTTTCTTACAGATTGGAAAATTTTGGACTCTACACTTCACTAACTTCAGATATGTGATCATACCTCATTTGTTGTGCTTTATTGAACTTTGCAGTTATTAGTTTGCTTTTTGTTTGTTTTTACAAATTGAAGTTTGCTTTGAGCGAGTCTATCAGTGTCATGTTTCTGACAGCATGTGCTATGTCATATCTCTTTCAATATTTCAAATTTTTTTTCTTTATTATTATATCTGATATGGTGATTTGTGATCAGAAATATTTTATATTATTATTTCAATTGTTTTTAAGTGCCAAGAACAGTGTCCATATGAGACAGAGAACTTGATTAATGCTATATGTCTTCTGATTGCTCCATGTACCAGCTGTTCCAGGCTCTTTCCCTCTCCTGAGACCTTCTTATATCCTGGAACAAGCCAATATTGAAATTAGACTAATTAATAATCCTACAGTAGTCTCAAAGTTTTCAAATGGGAGAAAAAGTTGATCTATGTGGCAAATTTCATTATTGTTTTATTTTAAGAAATTGCCACATCCACTCTCAGCAATCTTGCCTGTAGTAATCACTACCCTGATCAATGAGCAGCCAACAACATTGAGGCAAGAATCCCCATCAGCAAAAAAAAAAAAAAGAATTTCTGAATGTTCAGATGACAGTATTTTTTACTAATAAAACATTTTTTTAATTAAGGTATGTATATTTTTGGCATAATATTATTGAACACTTTATAGACTACATTTTATGTAAACAAGTTTTATATGCCCGGTGAAATCACAATATTCAACTTCCTTTATTGTAATATTCACTTTATTTGGTACTGCAGAACTTAATTTGCAATATCTCAAGTATGACTATAGTGTTCTTTCCACTGTAGCTCAAAACCAAAGACTACATCATGACCAACTGCAATCTTTTTGTAATTCATATATAATTCCGTTTGTCTTCTGGATGATTCAGAGTTCCCTAACTCCATATTTACTGGCCTATATTAGAAAAGAAACCACTGGCTAGATTTCACAGAAAGGATCATGATAAAGACAGCCAAAAACCATCAACTGTTTTTCCTAGAAATTGGTATGAAAAAGAATAGAAGATCAAGAGAGTCATACAAACACAATTACTGGGCTGTATTTCTAATAAAAATGATTGTGAAAATTTGGTAGAAGAAGTTATCTTTTGACTCATGTAAAAATCTCATATATTGTATTTGAAGATCTTCATTAAATTCCTTGAAAGCAGAGAATCTTTAATTTTTGTCTTCATTCCTCTCAGTACATAGCACAGTGTTTAGCACTTTGTGGTTGCTTAATTGTTTGTGGATTTAGAATTTTTTTAGGTTTGAATCTCAGATCAGTCATTTCTCAATATGTCACTAGCACCCCATTTTCTCCTCTCTATGTCACTGGAAACTTGCTTTTCTTTGGATCCCTCTTTTATATTGTTTTCTTCTATAACATGAGTTCATTAGATTCCAATAATCTCTTAAGGCCCTTTTACATGTAATGCTCTATGAATTTATAAATATTATGATCCCTTATTTGTTCTTAATCGTATCAATGGATATTGCCTTTAACACTGTGGTCTCTCTTTATTAAAATATAAGCACCTTGACAAAACTTTAGGACAAAATCTTTATTTGCTTTCTTTTTTAAACTTTGTATCTTCAGGATTTAACATTATATTTGACACATAGTAAGTGTTTTTGTACATGATTTTTTATTCATTGATTTATTCAAATAATTAAACATATCAATATTCAGAGATAAGCAGCATTACCAGAAAACATTACTAACAAAATGGGATATTGTTTCTCTCTGGGCTGATGATTTTCAAATCTAACTATTCTGCCCCAACCTTTCTGCTGATCTCCAATTTCACATCTTCAACTATCTTTCAGACATCTCAAACTGGATGTCCAGCAGACATTTTAAACTCAATATGTCCGAAAGAGAACTCATTATCTTTTCCTCCAAACCTTCCATTTATTTACCTTCCTTATTAGTTTAAAGGCTAATATCATCCTCCCAGTTCTGCAGGCTCACAACCTAGAAGTCATTCTGAATTGTTCACTTACCTCTAACCCTTTATATTCAAGCAGTTGCTGAGGCTGATTGATTTCATCTTAGCAAAAGCTCTCAAATTTGCCCCTTTTTCCTCTTTGACACTGCTATCATGCTAGTGAAGTTGCTCATCACTTTGTGCCTTGATTATTGCAATAGGCTGATTATATATCTGCCTGCTTTAAATCTCTCACCATTCAATCCATCCTTCATTCAGTGACTAAGTGATTTTCCTAAAGTGTAGGTCCAATCATGTCACCTTCCCTACTCAATAAAATCCAATGGCTTCCTATTGCTTCCAGGATCAAATAAAAAATGTGAAAACATTCAAAGTCCTTCATATTCTGGCTTTCCCTAATGTGTCTTAATATTGCTATCCTGTCTGTCAATTATTTCCTATTTATCCTCTATATATCTTATCTTGTATATATATATATATATATATATTCATTTGTATGTCATTCCCTCCATTGGATTATAAGGTCCTCAAGGACAGTTACTGTATTTTGCCTTTTTGTATGACCAGTGCTAATCACAATGCCTACCATATAATGTCATAAATGTGGATTGATTATTTTGAGGAAAAATAGGGACATTAAGCACTGAGCATTTTTCCAAATAGAACACAATTTCCAGCTCTAGTACATTGTCCATCCAGAGAATCTGTTCAATATGTTTTATAACATCTAGCTCTACAGACCCTCTACCTGCACACCAAAATCTATTAATTTAGATATTCAATATTTATATAATACATATACTTATATTTTATTGATAAAATGCAAAATTTTAAAAAGTATGAAATTTCATATTAGAAGATACGGAGAATTCCATTTGTAACAACACACATGTGTGTATACCTATGTATTTAACATTTAAGTATGTATGTGCATATATATTAAATACAAATAAAACAATAAATAAATATGACTAATATTCAAACAGCAAATTTGATATATACATTTTTATGCTCATATTTAGAAAAGTTTCAAGAGTCTTCACTCTGTGACAGTCTAGTGCTTTGTCTTATCTGTTACATGAGCTTGTGTTAGACTTCTCAATTGTCAGCTAAAACTAGATGAATAAGAATTAAATTTTTAAATATAACGAAATGTTGACTTAAAGGTGAATAGATCAAAAAAATAAAATTTATTCAAGAAGATTAAGGGAAGTCAATATTGAAACTATGTCTATCTTCTCTCTACAGGTATTTTACATTTTATTAATTTGGGTTACTTTACATTACCCCCTAAAAGTTTTCTTCCTTTGTTTCAAGTGAATGCCTTCAGAATTCACAGTTAAATTTTAGACATCTTGAGGCTGAGGAATCTGGTCTTTATTAATCTTCATATTCCTACATTGTCATCTAGTAGAGTGGTACTTATCATTAGGTGAATAAATGTTGACTGGTTAAATAATGTCAAAAATATCAACAGTGATGAACATTATTTTTTATTTGCAGAATGTCAAGTTTTCCAATTGTCATTTTTTTTTCCATTACCATTCAAACATTTGGCATAAAGTCAATGCAACTCCAAACTAATGACAATAACAAGACCAATAATAAGCACCTAGAGACCCAGAGACACAAGCAAAGAACAAAAAACTTACTGAAATAAGAACTAAGAAACCTAATAGCAATGGTAGTCATAAGTCTGAAAAACACAACAGAGTTTTGAATAATTTATTTAGCCTTAGCATAGAGAAAAGTGTAGATTGTCTATTTTTCCTCTGCTTTGGCATAATTGAATAAAACTTTTGGTATTCCAACTCCTCAGGCAGAGTATCTCCACTTTCATTCCAACTCTCTTTTCTTTAATCTCTTGTAATTACTGGCCATTTCCCCACTCTCTACAATCATAATCATGTCCATTCTCTATATTCATTATCATCCAATAGCAGCTCTACTTGGCTTTGATTCCAGGGAACAACCTTATTCCACCCCAGCCCAAGATAAGCTAATCACCTGAAATTTCATCACTACAAAGGTGAACTCAGGTTTTGATATTCAGAATTTTTCAACTCTCTTTCAATTGCTTCTTACCTTTGATTGGAAGACTGGAAGGCAAAGCATTAATTCCTCCAAAGCCTCCCTTCATAAAGAGTTCAAAAACTTTCTGCTAACTATTCCAATCTCCATCAACTGCTCTTCTTGTCTTCCACAATATTAGCCCACCTGCTTTTCTGCTTTTCAGTTTCTTTTGGTGTGTTATTTCTGATCCCCTTTCCCCCCATTTATTGTAACTTCATTGAGAGCAGGAACACCCTTTCTGCATGTCTCTGTCTCTTTCTCTTTCTCTTCAAGTTTGTATTCCTCCGTGATTAGCATAATGCCTGGCACATAGTAGGCACCAATAAATATTTGTTGAATTACTGAATTTATTGAGTGTCTCCCCAACCCTTATAAAATTCTTGCCTGATTCCTTCATCCCTGATGAATCTATATCTCTTCTCCATTTCCCTACTAAACTCCTTGAAATACTCATTTATATTGATTGCCTCCTCTACTCTTTTCTTCTTTATCCTAGCCCAAATAGATTTTTCTCTCTCATTTGTTCCACATTTCTAAGGTTTTACCAAGTTTTATCATTGCTATCTTCACAACTTCTCTCATATATTTTCCCTTAACCTCTGACATTGCTACCATTCTGGTTCAGTCCTTAATAACCCCATGCATAAACTACTGCAATATCTTTTTTTTTTTTTTTTTTTTGGATTCCTTGTTTCAAATTTCTCCCTATTCTATCTTCTCCTAAGCTTTCCAAGTGATTTTTCTCAAGTGGACTTTAACCTTCTCACTATACTTCTAAATCAGCTTTACTAGGTCCCTTGAAACTTGAAGGGCCAAATATAGCTGGGTGATAACAGTAGATAGAGTACTGGACTTGGAGCTGAGATTTGAGCTCACATTTGGTCTTAGACACTTAGCCGATATGTAACCCTAGACAAGTCACTTAACCAGTCTGCCTCAGTTTCTTCAAATATTAAATGAGGATGGTAATAGGAGTTACCTTTCAGGGTTGTTGTGAGGGATAAACAGATAATATTTGTAAAAAATAAACTTAGCACAGTGCCTAGAGCATATGAAATGCCTAAAAAATGCTTCCTCCTTCTCTGTTTTGTACTCTATGGTCCATTAACCCTGGCTTTCTTGTTGTTCTTCATGTAGATAACTCTTTGCTTGCCAATTTTATCATGCCTTTTCATTGGCTTTTGCCCATGCTTATAATGGTCTCTTTCCTTACCTTTATTTCCTCAAGAATCAGCTTAAAACCCATACTCTATAGAATATTGCTCTCGGTCCTCCCCTCCACAATATGTTTTCCTTCTGAGATTACCTTCCATTTTCACTCTACATATCTTATAGCTATAAAATTATTTGCAAAATGTTTTTCCCTTAAGAATATAACTCCTTCAGGTTATAAACCTTATGTTTTTGCTTCCATAATGTGTCCAGTGCTTATCACAGTGCCTAACATGTATTAAATTCTTAATAAATGCTTATAAATGAAGAATGAAGACGATCTTGAATTAAAAAGAAAACCCCCTCAGAATTGTTAGTTTTTTATTCTGATTGATTGCAGTTGTAGTTGTTTGTTAACATACCTGTGTATAAGCATTACAGAAACACATCCAATACAGTATAATTAGAAGTTTAATCAGGTCATTGAAGTGTGAGCTATCACAGAGGGTACAATTCCTGGGGCAACAGAAATCTCATGAAGAGTTAAATTCTGGCAAAGCATTATTATCTATTGAGAAAGGGTGGATTTGTAGTTTACCAAAGTAGATAGCATAGTCAATGGCTTTTAGAAACTGTGTGTGACTTGATTATCCAACAAACCATACTAAAGTGCTTATTAAGCTGTTTGACTAGGTTATGTTAACCATTGGTGTCTGTTATCTGTTGAACTATGCATAAAAGGACATTTTCTGGGTATGGTATCCTTTATTTCACTTCATTTTGTCTCTTTGCTTAGGTATTAGTACACAAAATTTAGTAATTAGCAGTGGGTCTTGGTTCATTTAGTGTGAATGAGCAAGATCTCAACAGCTAGAGATTCTATTAGGATATAATAGCTCTCTTGACCTCCACCTAGGAATAAGGCATTATGACCACCATTGGGGGCAAATGGTGATGGTTGTAGAATACTTTCTCTTCATGGAGATGTAAGTGCCTCATACACATTAATTTGTATTAATGAATGAAAGAAACATTAGATTTTTTTTATCTATCAGACCTACACTGTAGTAAATTGTTGAGTGAAAGTGCAGTTCTATGGGTTTTGAGCCACAAATTGTAGTCAGCAATAATATTTTTGCCCTTTCTCTTATGAATAGGACTGTTCAAATATAAAATAAACATTTCAAATTGCTTTTCCTCTCAACATGCAGGAGAAAAAAACAATTTTCTGAAGTTAATAACATTTCTGAAAAGGCTGGGGGGGAAATCATGCAAAGCTAAAGCATAGAGTGTGGAAACCTGTTAGACAAAAACTTTTTTGAACTTCTTTATATTGTTTTTCTTTCTTCTAATACATTCAGTGGATTCTTTAAATGGGCACCCATTTTATCAAGCTGGACTTTCTTATACATTATGGAGTCAAAGGAAATATAAAACAATCATTCATACTATTATATCAATAACATTTGCTAACCAAACAAGTTTTTTAATGTACTTTATCTTTGGGCAATACTGAATATATAGTCCTCACATAAATAAGACCTGCCACATTTGAATGATGATCTAATTTAAAAACATACATTGATATTTTAGACCCCATTGTTTTCCAAATTATACCTCTATTTCCACACTTTCATGAGGAGTGATTTCTCAATAATATTTCATAATATTATTCTAAGCAATGGAATAATAACAGCTAGTATTTATTTGGCATATCTCTATTTGCAAAGAGTTTTACACATGTTATCTCATTCGATCTTATAAACACCCTGATTGGTCATTTCCAGTCATACTGATCTCTATCTTGCCACTGGACACAGAAATCTCTAGAGTAGAAAATAAGGCTGATGACTTTGCATACTCACTTCCTCACTTGCATGTCATAGTATCACCTCCCTAATGTCATGGTCCTCTTCAAGAACAAAGAACAAACAATAATCTCTGTGAGTAGAAGTAGGAATTGTCCCACTAGGGACCCAATTGGAACTGTCCAGTTGAGCAACACTTCTCTCTCCTACTCTCCTCTCCTCTTCTTGTCCTTTTCCTTCTCTCCTCCTCTCTTCTCTATTGTTCTCTTCTCTTCTTTTCCCTTCATCTCTTCTGTTCTGTTCTCTTTCCTTCATCTTCTCCTCTGTTCTGTTCTCTTCCCATTTTCTTCTCTTCTTTTCTCTTCATCTTCTTTTCTGTTCTCTTTTGTTCTCTTCTGTTCTGTTCACTTCTATTCTGTTCCCTTCGCTGCCCTTCATCTTCTCTTTACTTCTGTTCCTTTTTTTGTCCCCTCTGTTCTCTTCCAGTCTCTTTTCTTGTCTTTTCTTCTTTTTCTTCTTTCCCTTCCCTTCCATCTGACCACATAGAATATCATACCCTTATCTGTGGGTGTTTTCCAAAAGACTTGTTTACTGAAATTTCACTAGATAGCTAGGAATATGCCTTAAACCCAACTCATTGTGTTCTTTATTTATTGAATAATAATGTGCAGACCAAACCCTACTTGATCATTGTTTAAGCCCAAATTGGCTCAGAGTCAATTCTAAAAGCAATTGTTTCTAATCTGGACAGAGATTCTCAGGGTCTTCCCCTCCCAGATTGATTTCTTTTTTGACTAGGTACATGAGAGCATTCCCTCCCTCATTTCTTACCTAGTCTTAATCACTGGTGGGGCATTGCTTTAGTCAGATCAAGATCTATTAAAGACATTAGCTTAAAAAAGGCCAAATCTCCCACTGTATCCAGGGCCATTTTCAGTTTTACTGATCTTTACCTTGCCAGGGACCCAGATGGCTCCAGAGGAGAAAGTGAGACTGGTGATCTTGTACTGCCTTCCCTCACAAATATAATTCACTTGAGTGCTGTGGCATAACTTCCCTAATGTCATGGTCCTCTTTGAGAATGAAGGACAAACAACAACCCAAAGACCCTGGTAACTATGTGCTATAACTATTCTCATTTTATATATTAGGAATTTGAGATTGAAGGATTTCAAGTGACTTGTCCAGGGTCACATAACTATAGCTCTTCCTGTTCCTCCTATTCTTCCTTTTCACCTCCTTCATATACTATTACTACTAATATGACAATGATGATGCTAGCAAGGATGACTACTGCTATTACACATTTATATAAAAATGCATTTTACACATATCATATTTTAACCTAATAAAACTCTGAGAAGCAGATGCTATTCCCATTTGACAGGTATAGACACTAAGGCAGACAGGTTAAGTCATTTGTCCAGGATCTCATAGCTAGTAAATACCTGGAGGAGCAGGATTTGAACTCAAATGTTGCTGACTATAAATCCAGCACTTTATCCAAGATTCCACTAAGCTGAAAGGAACCTCAACATTATTAGTTTGCTCTTTCATTCTACAAGAGAAGGAATTAAATCCCTGGAAATAATTAAAATGATTTATTAAAAATTATGGAACCAATCAGTGCAATTGTTGATTCTAAAAAGTAGGTCTGCCTAATTTTATTTGTGATAATTTTCCTATTCACCACCCTTAATCTTATAGGCAAGCTAACCATCTAAGAGCTACTTATAAAATATATTTTTTTGGGTGAGCAATATAAAATATACCACTTGGGGAATTAAATAGTGGAAGATGCCAATGAGTTTGTCAAGAGAGACAGCATTGTGTGGTGGAAGAATGCAACTGTATTTGAGGATAAAGCTTGTCATACATGAAATGAATGGTTTTGGTCAAGTCATTCAACTAACTTTGAGCCTTAGCTTTCTCTTTGTAACATGAAAAGAGTGAAATAAGTGATCCAGCATTAGATCATTCTAAACAGATAATGTCCTAGATTTTATCTATATGTTAAAAGCAATCATACTTAACAGATGGCAGAGTCAGACCAATCTACACTTAGCTGAAAACAAAGTTCAGTAAAGATTTCCATCTTATATAACCTTTGGCTGTCTATCCAAAGCTATTTTTAAAAATGTTGCCATGGTACTAAGTTTATTGGTGAGGAAATATGTGTTATCTATTATGTGTTTGAGGTTGTTGAGGGTTTTTTTTGTTTGTTTGTTGGTTTGGTTTTGGTTTTTTGGTTTTATTTTTTTTTTCCTCTGTAGGAAAACTCTTTTGAAGTTAAACCACTTCTCTAGGACCTGAATAAACAGGAAAATGAGTAGAAAAGATTCATTGCACTCATATTTCAGTTCTGCCAATAACCTAGGAGCAATTAAGATTCAATAAAAATGTTAGGAAATCCACCAGAAATATAGTGAATTTAGTGGGAACATTTCTGGAAATATTTCGGGAACACAGAGACTATGTGTTCCTGAATTCTATGGGTGCTAGAAAACAAATGGTCCCAATGCCAGTCTAGTACAATAATTGGCTGAGACATTTGTGCCAAAAGGCTAAATCATCTGCAATAACTGGTTTGTGAACTTTTTTCAGGCAAACCAAAGAAGACATAAATGTGAGATTAAATGTAAGAGACAGCTTCCAGTAGCTGGAGTAATTAAACCCTTCAGGAGGTGAAGAAGGAACTGAAAAGGTCAGTGAAATGAGCAACAAACCCAAGGCAAGAATCTTTCTAATCCAGATATAGATAATTTCTCTTTGTCCAGAGAGCCAGAGTACAAAATCAAGACTTCACTAGGCCAATATGTAACCAGATATGTTAAGAGAAATGACTACAATGCTTTCAGTCTACAGCAGTGGGGCAATGGAAGGCAGAGAGTTAAAGAAGCAGCCTACCAGAAGGTTGGACCTCCTCCACCTACCACTAAGGTGAGGGGATTAGTAAGTACTTATCAGTCTTGCTGAACCACACTCAATATGTTAATTATTATTAGATCTTTGTCTAATATTTGAACCAGTCATAATTAGAGTAGCTGAATCAGAAGACAAAATTTGAAAATAAGGCAAAAAGAGGGGAAACTCAGGAAGATCAAGGCCTTGTTGCCTGCACATTAGGCCAGTATTAACTGTTAATAATTCTTTAAACTTCTAAGTTTTCTCTTTATTTGTTGTTTCAACTCTCTGCAGGCTTCCTTGTAGAACACAGTAATAACAGTCTTAAAAAATCTATAAAGGTTGTTTGCTGTTTTCAAACCTCAGGGCAGTGTAGAAGAGAAAAAAAATCTGTATCTTTTTCCATAAGTACAAATGATGGGAAAGAAGCCTCATCAAAAGATGATTTTCCAGTAGACAGCACCCCCAGTGATGCTGATAATCTATTTAACCCACTCATCAGTGATTAACAGACTGCTTTTTCCGAGGTCACCCTACACTCAGTAACTTCTTATTTGAGATTCATTCAATCTACATCTGTCACTCACCCAAAATTCTGGTAGATGGCTATCAATCTTCAGCACACTTTTTTTTCTTCAGCGAGACCATACTTTTTCTTTCCTCTACTCCCTCCTCATTCCAGAGAACTTTGACAAAAATCTCAAGAGTTCTTGAAAAACACTAACATCCCAGTTTCTCATCTTACTCATTTCTCAAGACATTACTCTTCCACTTTACCTTAAGTTAGACAACATACTTACTTTCATTTGAAATCTTTTCTCTTCCAACTCTTTCTATCTTCTGACTCTCCTTGATTCTTGATTCCCTCCTTATGATATAATCTTCCTGGAATCATTTCCAACATTGTCTGCAGTCCAGGACTGAGAGCTTCCCTTTGCCATTTCTATTTCCTTCCCTTACCTCCACACTCAATTCTTTCTACTCCATTTAAGTTCACTCAATTTGCAACTAATAATCAAAATACTGATTATAGACATCAAGATTCTCCCTCCACCCTTGCTCAATGAGCTCAATATCTAATTCACAATTTTTCTCTCTTCCTCTATTCCTATTCTCATGCTAGGTACTTCAATATACTCCCTTTAATACCCTAATCTCCTTGTTGCTTTTCTTACATATATCCCATTCCTTATTTCTTGACACTACAACAGGTACCCACAAAGATAGTCATATCATCCACAAATGTTCCACTTCAAATGCTTATTACTGAAATTTCATTTTTTATCACAGTGTATTAACATTTCAATATTTTTTTCCTTTCTAGTACCAATCCCTACTCTTTTTCTACTCCATCACCTCCAGTCATTTAACCATTCAGCACCATCTCAAGTTATTGCCCTTTTACCAGCTATGTAGTCTTTCTTTCCCCAGGTTGACTTCTTGGTGAGCCAGTTTGATTTTAGACCATGCCCTTCTTTTGATCTCCTTGCTTCTTAATCATATTGTAAACTCTCAGACCATATGCTGCCTTTACTCCTACATGTGTGCTACTGAACAAAGGTGGGGAAAATTAAACAATTGTGCTGTCTGTTGCTGCTATAAATTTATGTTATATATCTTCAAAGAGACTCTCACTTCTGCTATGCAATCTTCTTTTTTACATCTTTTTAATTAACTTACTACCTCACTTACCATAACACTTTCCAAACTTTTTTTCCATGTTTCTCGTGTCCCTATCTCCCCCCAACCTCAGTTGAGAACTTTGCCTCAGTTTATTTCACTGAAAAAAAAATTGAAGTCATTCACTGAGAGCTCCCTCTTTTTCCCTGTTCCTTATCATACACCACTCTGTTGTCTTCTGCCACTAATTCTCTTTAATTCACCTAACATGAAAAAGTGGTTCTACTCCTTGCCAAAATCAGCTCCTCTTGGTGTCTATATGATCTTATTTAATTCAGTCTTTTCTGACAGATTCTTTTTTCTATGATCTCTACTCTCTGTCTTTATCCTTTCCCTTTCTACTGGCTGTTTCACCACTGCCTACAATCATGGCCATGTTTCTTCTACCTTCAAAAATCTTTACTTGATCCTTCCATCTTGACTATGATCCCATATCTCCAAGACTTTTGCACTTAATCTCCTTAAGGAAATTGTTTCTAAATGGTGCCTCTACTTAACCTCTCATTCTTCTTAATGCCATACAGTTTTAGGTCACAATTACAGCATTCAACCAAAACAGCTTTCTCAAAAATTACCACTGAGCTCTTAATCAACAAATCTAATGATCTTATCCTTCTTGATTTCTACAGTACTTGATACTTAAAATTTAATATATTTTGTTACATTTTAAATTCTGAACTTTCTCTTTCCCTTTCCACCCTACATTAGAGAAGGCCATCACTTGACACAGACTAATAAATATATATATATATATATATATAAAACTATGCTAAGCATAATTCTATTTATCATGTCTTTCCTGATTGGTCCTTTATAGTTGATTTGGGTATTTATTGTAGTCAGAATGATTATTCTGGCTGTCCACAATTATTCTTTGAACTACATTATTATTGGTGTATACAATGTTCTCTTGTTTCTGTTTACATCATTTTTCATTATTACTTTCAAGTTTTTCTATGGTTTTCTAAAATTAATCATTGCACCATTTTTTATAGCACACAAGTATACCATCATGATCATATATAACAACTTGTTTAGCTATTCCATAATTGATGGGCATTCCTTCAATTTCTTTGCCACCACAAAAAGCACTGCTATAAATGTTTTAGAACATATAGTTCTTTTTCCTTTTCCTCCCAATAATCTTGGAAAACCTAATAGGGGTATTTCCTGGGTCAAATTTTATACATAATTTTATATCTCTTTGGGCATAATTCCAGCTTGCTCTCCAAAATGTTTAAATAAGTTCACAGCTCCACCAACAATGAATTAATATATTAATTTTTCCACTTCCCTTTCCAACATGTTTTTCTTCCTCCTTGTATCCTTCTAGCCAATCCAACAGATATGAGATGATATGTCAAAGATTTTTTTTAATTTGCATTTCTCTAATAAATAATAAAGAATGATTTAGAATTTTTTATTTGACTATATATAGTTTTGATGTTTCCATCAAAAATTGCCCATTGTGATTCCTTCCATTTCTTTGTCTTCTCTTATTGTTATTGGTAGCATTTCTAATACTATTTTGAATATGAGTGATATAATGGTCATCCTTGTTTCATCTGTGTTCTTAATTGGGAAAGTTTCTAACTTATACTTGTAACGAATCATGCTTACTGATCACTTTAGGGAGATAATTTTTAAAAGAAAAATCCACTTATACTTCAACTGGAGAATATTTTTAAATAGGCATGATTGTTGTGTTTTGTAAAAAAAAATACTTATTTCTGCATCTATTATATAATAATATCTTTGTTTTGTTACTTTTGTTGTAGATATAGTCAATTCTATTAATAGCCTTTCTCATATTAAACTACTGCTGCATTCCTAGTATATATAATACCCCTTTGGATATCATGTAAAATTATGACATTATTAGTGTCAAATTTTTACATCATTGATATTTTTCTTTAATTTTATTTCTCTATTTTTACTTTTTGATTCAGATTATCAGCATTATATTTGCATATTAAAAAGTGGTTTAGTAATATTTCTTTGTCTGCTATCCCAATTAGTTGATCTTTAAATGTTTGGTAGAGTTAACTTGGTCCCAATGTTGTTGTTGCTGTTTGTTTCTTTTTTTTTTTTTTTCCTCTTTAGAAAACTTACTTATGGCCTGTTCAAATTTTTCTTCTAGAATAAGGTTATTTAGACATTCCTATTCCTTTTCTGCTTATCTATCCAGTTTATAGTTTTATAATTATTTTTTCCATTTCATTTAAATTTTTAAATTCATTGACATATAAATGGGCAAAAAGATAACTAGTAATTGTGTTGCTTTCAACTTCATTACTGATTATTGTCATTACTGATATAGTCAACCATTCCCTTTTTGATACCATAATTTGGTTTTCTTTTTTCTTTTCTTTTTTTTTTGGAGGGGGGATCAGATTAACCATCATTGACCTATTTTTTCTCATAAAACCAACTTTTACTTTTATTTTTTTAAATTAAATTGTTTCCTTATATTCAACTTTATTAATATCACTTTGCTACTTAGAATTTCCATTTTTGTGGTTAATTGGGGATTTTTAGTGTTCTTTTTCTTGTTTTTGTTATTATTTATCCAGTGAATTGGTCTACACTTTCCCTAATTTTATTTATGTAAGGATTTAGAGATGTGTTTTCCTCTGATTACTGCGTTTGACTTACACATATTTTTCATTATTATTATCATATATTTCATTATTATCTTTAATAATGTTATTTATTATTTCTATTATTTATTCTTTAATCCATTCTATTTTAAGCTAAGGGTATTAAGTTTAAATTAATTTTAATGTATGTTTCCATGGACTCTTATTACTTTTATTATATTATGATCTTTTTCTATTTCTTATTTAATATTTCTTCTTCTGCATTTAACTATAAATAAATAAATACATTATTTAACATAAACTAATAATATGTTCTTACTTTTTATATAGGCATAATGAATTATTGAGAAAAATAATATTTCCTTTTTCCCATTCAATCCTCCCCAAATATTTATCATATTTATCTTATTTAATATTCTATCCACCACTTTGACTTCTTTCTTACTTCTGTGTTGGTTAAATTTATCTAGTTCTGTAAAGGGAAGATTGAAGTACTCCACTATTATAATTTTGCTATTTCTATCTGTAATTCATTTATCTTTCCATTTAAAAATTTGAACATTCACAGAAAAATGGGGAAAATTTATAGACATTTTCTCAGATAAAAAATCTCATATCTCAAAAATATAAAGAATTTAATCAAATTTATAAGAATATTGATTACTGCCCTATTGATAAATGGTTTCAGGACATGAAAAGGCAATTTTTGATTAAAAAAATCAAAACAATATGTCATCATATAAAAAAATGCTATAAATCATTATTATTTACAGACGTGCAGAGATAAAAAATTGATGTATTACCTCAAAACTATCAGATTGGCTAAAATGATAGAAATGGAAAATGACAAATATTAGAGAGGTAGTGAACAAAATGAGACAGTAGTTTACTGTTGGTGTAATTTTAACTTAATCCAACTATTTTGGAGAAGAATATGAAATTATAGCCAAAGAGTTATACAACTATTTTTATCCTTTTGAAACTCAGCAATCCCATCATTAGATCTGTTTTCTAAGAAGATCAGGGAAAAAGGAAAATATATTTTTTTTCTAAAATATTTATAACAACTCTTTGGTGGTAGTGACAAAGAACTGGAAATTGAAGGGATGCCTATCAATTAGGGAATGACTAAAGAAGTTGTGGTATATGACTGTGATAGTATACTACTGTCCTATAACATAATGAGATGATTAAATTTAGAAAACTAAAGAAAGGTTTGCAAGTAAAAATGAAAAGTGAAGTGAACCAAGATAATGTTGCAATATTGTTCAAAGAATAATTATGGACAACCAAATTATTCTGACCAGTATAAATATTCAAATCAACTATAAAGGAATTATGTAGGAAGTTGCTTTCTACCTCTGAGAAAGAACTGATAAATAATATTATGCATAGAATAATTTTACATATATTTATAAATCTGAGTCAAATAGCAGACTTCTCTAGTATAGTATAAGAAAGGAAGAAAGGAGACAGTTCAGAACTTAAAACATAATAAAATCATTTTTAAAGGAAAAAATAATCAGATGTGACATTTGTTGCATATTTTAGTATTGATATTTCTTCATTATATATTGTTACTTTAATCATAATGAAGTTTACCTATTTATCTGTTTTAATTAAATCTATTTTAGTTTAAATTTTGTCTGAGATCACTATTTCAAGCCTTGTTTGTTTTGCATCACTGAAGTAGAATTCCAAAAACCCAGATCTGTCCATGTTACCCTGTTATTAATGAGCTTCAGTGGCTCTCTAATACTTCCAGGTATATCTGTATCTCTACCAACTTTTCTACTTACCTATCTACCTCCTTCCTTTCCTCTTTCCCTTCCTCCCTCACTCCCTCCTCTCCTTCCTTCATTCTTTCCCTCCCTCCCCTGCATCACTCCTTCATTCTTTTTTTTCTTCCCTTCCCCCTTACTAACTTCCTTCCTTCCCTCCCCCTTCCTTCCTTCCTTCCTTTCTTGCTGTTGCCCACCCTTAGAATCCTAGTCCTCTTCAAATCACACCTACAAGAAACCTTCCCCAATCTTCCTACTTTCCCTCTTTATTACCTGCAATTTATCCTTTATGCATTTTACTTGTATATAGATGTTTACATATTATTTCCCCTATTAGAATATGAGAACTGTCCTGAAAGTAACAATAACTTACCTTTATTTTTATGTGTACCACTTAGTACAGTATCTGCAATGTCGTAGGCTCTTAATAAATGTTTATTGACTGGTTGACTAACTAGCAAGTCAAATTCTGGAATTTATAGGTAGAAGAAATAACATCAAGATACAGTAATATTGTGTACTAACACATTTTGTTCAGCTTTGCTACTTGAATTCTATTTTCAGCCTTCCTAGAAGCCTTCTTTCCCACTCCAGGCTAGCTATGGCTTTCAAGACTTGCCTGGTTGATCTGTAGTAGTCACAATTTGGGGCTATCTGTAAGTTCTAACATTCATCTCAACTGTGACCACAAGATACTAGGTATTTTCTTTAATACAAACTTACTTTGGCATTTAAGGCCCTTAACCATCTGACTCTAGACTACATTTCCTGGTTTATTTCCCACTGTGAAATCTATTTTCTAGGCAAACTGTACTAAAAGTTATTCCAAATTCAATTATTCATTGCCTGTTTTTCTGTTTTCAGGAAAGATGTACTTTTCCTACTTGGAATACTATCTTTTTCCTTTTAGATATTTTATCCTAGTTCATAATTCACCTAGGTAGTAATTATTTTGTATAACTTTCTCCCATCCTTTTGTTTCCAGAAAAAAAAAAAAGAAAGAAAGGAACTATACCTTCCAAGACAACATAGTGTAGGTAGTACAATAAGAATTAGAAGTCCTGGGTTTAGGTTCTCATTTTCATATACTACCTATATAAAGGTAGGCAAATTAATTAATTTATTTAAACCTCAGATTATCATGTGGTAAAATAGGAATAATAATGCCATCTCTCTTCTGCTTCCTAGGGTTATTACAGATAAAATAATGAATATGAAAATGTCTTTGACAAGTATAATATGACACAAAAGTAAATTATTATAATTCATTCTAGGGGCTGATTTTAAATATTCAAGTAAATATATTTCTAAATTTATGTAACTATATGTGTTTCACCTAAATCTTTTTATGATATTTGATTTCTCAAGAATGTGGTTGAAAAGTTGAAAACTGTTTTGCGTTGTTTTCTACTTTGTTTTATTTAGCTAAGGGAGATTATATATGTTTTTCCAAGTCCAGAGTTCAGAATTAGTGTGACAAATATTTTAATTTGTTTTACTTGTCATAGATATATGTTTTAAATAATTGTGTGGCCATATCAGTCTCATCTACAAAGATGCCTTTAGGGTCCATGATAAAGCAAGCCAACTGAATCTTTCTTTTATTTTTATTTTTCAGGATCAAATTGCACCTCTTCTTCTTTTTGATTATACCATATTCATTAAAATTACTTTGGGGATCATGTGAACATCATTCTCCTTATCAATTATATATGTTCCATTTTCTCACCACTTGAGCATTAGAAAGAATTAAATCCCTCAATGAAATTTTCTGGTCTATGTAAATACACTCTATTGGAAAAAAAAATGTGAATGAAAATGCTGAAAAAAGTTTTACGGGATCTTGCTGTTTTAATTGGAAGTAATAAAATCACAACCTATATGTGAGCATTGCTACACTGATTTTAAAAGTAATCATAATACTAAGATATAATAAGAGTAACACACATAGCTTTCAAAAATGGTTCTTTATAATTCAAACTTTAATTTTAGCAGTACATTTTATTAGATCTCTGCATTTTAAAAGGACCACAGGCCAATTGCCGAGGTTGAAGAAAACAATAGTAACAATGCTTGAAGATATGGAACATATTTCCCATGAGGAATAATGATTAGTATTTATTATTTTTGTGATATTCCTGATATACTTGAGAAGACTAAATAAGTGTTTTAATGAAAGTAAAAAAAGTATTTTAGTTGGACATAAGGAAGAATTATTTATTAAGATTATTTATATAAACATGAGAAAACAGAATTAATGTTATCTTCATCCCTGTATTTATTTTTGATGGAAGAAACTGTATTGGTCTTAGATAGTAGGGACAATGACATGCAATACATTTCTGCTTCTAGTTGTAACTTGTATAATGTTGGGAAAGTCATTCAAGCTCTTTTGGTCTCTACTTCCTTATCTAAAAAAATAAGCTGAACTAGAAGGTACATAAGGTCATTTCCTGTGATCTTTTCCTAGCCCTTCAGATTCTTTCATTTTAAGAATACAATGAAATTCAATTCATTAATAAATTTCATACAAGTTATAAAGCATAAGAGTAACCAAACAAATGTATACCAAACAAAACCCAGTTTTATTTTATTTTCTTAAAGGGATTTTAAGACAATTGAGTATGAAGAGAAATTCACTATTTTACCCATCATTTTCTTAATGACATTACTTATTTTTTTTATCCTTTATAAATATAGTAATGATTCTACAGATTGCAGCTTCCTAATGTTGTTTCTATGCTTTAGGCTTTTATGATAGAACACTCATATTACTGCATTATGGTGAAGGAGATTCTTGGTATTCAATTTTAGTGTTATTTTCCCCAAGCATCATTACAAAAACAATTACCACTAATTTATTCCTTGCATAAGACTCCTTTGATTTTCAAGGATTTCCCCCTGCCAACTGTCTAAACTGGAGACTGGGAAGGAAGGGAAAGGAAAGAACTGGAACGGCATTGGTCAAATTAAGTTCAGTGTTTTGGAGCCTGGAGAATAACCCTCCAAAAGCATGCCTTATATCTTTCAGGCTTTTTAATTAACACCCATCAATTTTCATTTTGGCACCAATCTGTAGCATAGTTTGTTTGTCAATGGCATAGCCTTGTCAGAGGTCTAACAGCAATTTTCCATCCATGATATGTTTTAAAGTAGTTTCTGTCTAGCTAGAAATGCTTTTTTATTTCTTCGTCAATTCAGCTGAATGGGATCAAGTCTCATTTTTAAAAAATCAGGATCATTGAAATAGAATCATATGATCTAAGAGTTAGAAAAGATCTCAGAGGTAATATATTATGATCCTTACATAAGCATGAACTTCTTTAATAGATGGGAAATTGATTGGTATCAAGAAAGTATGTTTCATGTTTAATAAGTTCCTCCATATTGCAGATGCAGAAAGGATCTATGATTTCATCAGTCTGGAGAACTCTCACTATAGAAAGTCCCTTCACCAGCACAGGTCATACATGTTTAAGATTTATTATATTCAATCAGTCCATTAAAAAGCAATTATTAAGTTCATTCTATATAGTAAGTCCATACACATGTATACATACATACATATATACATATATATGTGTTAAGTGCTGGAAATACAAAGAGAAATATAAAAAAGAAGATAATCCTTGCCCTGATGGAGGAAAATAAAAAGGGAGTAGGATGAGAGAGATAATACTATGTGATGCACATGGCAGAAAAATTCCCATGAGTCAACAATGCAGCCTGGAGAGAGAGATGAAAACATCTTTTGTCTAGGTTTCTTTCTAAAACAGGATGGTCTAGAAGGAACTGATCAATTAGAAGGTGAGGTCTCAGGGAAGAGCACTTTCTCTCTTATTTTAAAGTTTATTTTTAATACACATTGCTTTATGGATCATGTTGGGAAAGAAAAATAAGAGCAAAAGAAAAAAAAAACATGGGAGAGATTAAAAAAAAAAAACAGAAAAAAGAAGTGAGCATAACATGTGTTGATGTACATTGTTTCCTTAGTTCTTTTCTGGATGCAAATGACTTTTCTGTCCAAAGTCTATTGGGATTGCTTTGGATCACTGAACCACTGAGAAAAACCAAGGCTTTCATAGTTGATCATTGCACATCCTTGTTGTTGTAATGTTGTGTATTCCTGGTTCTGCTTGTTTCACTCAATATCGGTTCATGTAAATCTTTCCAGGCCTTTCTATTAATCAGCTTGCTCATCATTTTTTATAGAACAATAATATTTCATTACCTTCATATGACACAATTTATTCAGTCATTTCCTAATTGATAGTCTTCCACTTCTTTTCCAATTCTTTGCTACCATAAAAAGAGGTCCTACAAATATTTTTGCACATGTGTGTTTTTTTCCCTCCTTTATGATTTCCTTGGGACACAGATGCAGTAATGGCATTGTTGGGTCAAATAGTATGCATAGTTTTATAGGCCTTTAGGCATAATTCCAGACGGCTTTACAGAATGATTAGATCATTTCACAAATCCATCAACAATACATTAATGTATCAGTTTTCCCACATTACCTCCAACATTTATCATTCTCTTTTCCTGTCACCTTAGCCAATCTGAGAGGTGTGAGGTGGTACCTTAGAGTTGTTTTAATTTACATTTTTCTAATCAATGATTTAGTGCATTTAGATTTACAGTATTTTTCATATAACTATAAATAGTTTTTATTTTGTCATTTGAAAATTGTCTGTTCGTATTCTTTGACCATTTATCAATTTGGGGAATGACTTGTATTCTTATAGATTTGACACAATTCTTTATATATTTTACACATGAGACCTTTATGAGAAACACTGGTTGTAAAGAGCTTTCCCCAGATTTGTATTTCCCTTTTTATCTTGTTTTGTTTTGTTTTGTTTGTGAAAAAAATCTTTTTTTTTTCTTGAGGCAATTGGGGTTAAGTGACTTGCCCAGAGTCACACAGACAGTAAGTGTTAAGTGACTGAGGCCATATCTGAACTCAGGTCCTCCTGACTTCAGGGCTGGTGCTCTGTCCACCACACCAACTAGCTGCCCCCCAAAACTTTTTAATTTAATGTTATCAAGACAATCCATTTTGCCTTCCATGTTCTCTAGTTTTTCTTTCATCATAAACTCCTCCCTTCTCCAAAAATCTGATAGGTAAAATTATTCCTTGTTTTCCGAATTTGGTTATGGTATCATCTTTTATGCCCACATCATGTATTCATTTTGACCATATTTTGGTAAGGGATGTGAGAGGCAGCTCTATGCTGCTTTTCTGACGTATTATTTTCCAGTTTTCTCAGCAATTTTTGTTAAGGAGTGAGTTTTTATTCCAGAATCTGGAGTTTGAGGATTTATCAAATACTAGATTACTATAAACCTTGATCATTATGTCATATTTATCTAATCTATTCCACTGACCCACTACTCTTTTCTTAGTCAGTACCAAATGGTTTTGATGACTGCTGCTTTATAATATAGTTTTAGGTTTGACACTGCTAAGTTACCATCTTTTCCCATTAATTCCCTTGATATTCTTAACCTTTTATTCTTCCAGATGAATTCTGTTATTATTTTTATCTACTTCTATAAAATAATGTTTTGGCAGTTTGATTGTTATGGCACTGACCAGATAGACCACTTTAGGTAGAATTGTCATTTTTATTATATTACCTTGGCCTACTCATGAATAATTGATATTTTTTACTATTGTTTAGATCTGATTTTATTTGTGTAAGAAGTGTTTTGTGATTGTTTTCATATAGTTCTTGAGCTTGTCTTGGCAAGTAGACCCCCAAGTATTTTATTTTGTCCAGTAATTTTAAATGGAATTTCTCTTTCTATCTCTAGCTGATGGGCTTTGTCAGTAATATATAGAAATGCTAATGATTTGTGTGGGTTAATTTTATATCCTGCAACTTTGCTAAGGCTGTGAATTGTTTCCAGAAGGTTTTTGGATGATTTTCTAATATTCTCTAAGTATATCATAATATCATCTGCAAAAAGTGATAGTTTTATTTCCTCATTGCCTATTCTAATTCTTTTAATTTATTTTCTTTTCTTATCGCTAAAGCCAACATTTCTAGTGCAATGTTGGATAATAGTAGTGATAATGGGCATCCTTGTTTTACCTCTGATTTTATTGGGAATGCATTCAGCTTCTCTCCATTACAAATAATGCTTTTTGTAGCTTTTAGATAGAGGCTGCTTATTATTTTTTTTTTAAAGTTCCCTTTAACCCTATGTTCTCTAGTGTTTTTAATAAGAATGGGTACTGCATGTTGTCAAAAGTTTTTTCTGCATATATTGAGATTATCATGTGATTTTTGTTGGTTTTGTTATTGATATGGTAAGAAGAGCACTTTCATTGTGAGAAAAAAAAAATCTAAAAGTGGATTGACTTTCCAGGCAAAGAGGTTTCTATAGCATGGTAGAGAAAATATCATGGAGATACAACAATCGAGTCTGGAGGGAGATGAAGAAATGTAAGACACATAAAAGTTTAGTAGTTACCAGAATTACTTGGGATTTGAACAGTCATCCTAATTCCAAGTATCATCCTGCAACCACCATGACTTGCTGCCACTATTCTTCCTTAGGAACTGCAATCTAGCTGCCTATAGCTTCTGCTGTTTGGTCCTAGTACTACTCTTTAAGGCCAAATAGAACAAATTTAATCTCTCTCCCACTTGACAGCTTTTCAATATTTCAAATTAGGAAAACAAATGAAACAGTATGAAAAACCATTGAAAACACATGAAAATTCCAAACTACTAAGAAACTTAAGATGAGTCTGAAATTATGGAAAATTAGACTTTTATAACAATACATATATTAATAAAAAATCAGTAAGGGAAATAATAGATACAATAAACTAAGAGAAAACATGCCTATGATCTATTTTAAATGTCTGTCATCATTTCCACAAAGAATGATGGTCAAACATTTTAATATAACAAAATGACAGAATCAAAAGTGTCTATCAGACTTGCTACTCAAGCTATAAGAAATGAAAAGAAAATCATTTGGGGATTAAAAAGTATATTTTGCATATGTGTAGGTTAGCATATCCCAGGCTTCATTTATGATTTAATGAATTCATCAACTAATACTAATTTTTGCCCTTAAGAAGCTTGTATTGCATAGCATGAGGTATTTTTTCAAAATGGAAACAAAATAAATATAAAATAATTTCTTTTGAGAGGGAATATAAGCTAGCTCCTGTGGTAATAGTAAAGATTTCATATAAAAAGTGAACTCAAGTTAGCCATGAAAGAAATATAGATTTTAAAAGAAATTGAGAGAAATTGAGAAATTCATTCATTTAAAAGATATTTCAGGCACAGGGAACAATCATGCAAAGGTATGGGTATTGTATTTAGATCTTTGCATAATAGTGTGTGAACAGCTCATGGATGTCTGTGTCATATGTGAATATGCTAACATGCAATTTCTTACATGCAGAACCTACCCATCTCCTGATGCTATTCAGCAAGTATTCATCCCTTATAGTCTTGGAGAATTTCCAAGAGCAATGAGCATTTATATGATGGCTATAGTTGCTTAGCAAATATGTGTCTGTCAGTCCAGACTTGAATCCCAGATCTTCTTCACTCCATGGCTGGCCCTCTTCCAACTATAGAATCCTGTTTTTGTTATTTCATATAATTTAATATATAAATGGATCATTGGTTTTTATCAATGCAGGACTTATCTCCAGAAGAATACACAGCAACCTACTTTCTTATACTTTGCTCCTCTTGTCCACCTGCTCCTAAAAATCCTCCATAAAGGATATATACTGTTTTAATATTACCCTAATCTATCTATCTATCTATCTATCTATCTATCTATCTATCTATCTATCTATCAGCTAGCTAAGTAGATAGCTATCATCTCCCTATCTATCTGTCTTTTTAACTATAGAATACTATAGAGCTAGAGCTATCCACATATTTTTTTCTAGCTATTAACCAGCCTTCCACTTTCTCTGATCATCTATTTGATTTACATATTTTCATGCCTTTTCTTGTGTATAAATTTGGTATATATCTATGGTAGTGTTTGATCTATGGAGCTCTCCGGGAGGAAACTCTCTCTATCAAAGTAGACTGAAAATTCATCTTAATAAATTGCTTAGGGCAATGAGAGGTTAAATGACTCTTGTAGGGCCATACAGCCAGGATGCATCAAAAGAGAGAATGGAACCCCAAATTTCTTGACACTGTAGCCAGCCTACTATCCAACATTCCATATGGTCTCCAATGTACATAAATTATCTTTTTTATCTTTTTTTTTTCTTTTGTGAGTCAGTTGGGGTTAGGTAACTTGCCCATAATCACACAGCTAAAAAGTATTAAGCGTCTGAGTTTGGATTTGAATTCAGGTCATCCCCTGCCATCTAGCTGCCCCCACATAGACTATTGTAGATAATAACTTGTTCTATAACCTTGAAAAATTAGTGGTTTTCATTATGAAAGTAAGGTTAACAAGTATTCTTACAGAATAATTATTATAGGTTATTTTAAAAACTAATTTCTATGTACTTAATTTTCTATTAAGCAGGACTAATCAAGACATCTGTCTTCTGGGTATGTCTTGGTAGGTTTTTAATTTAAAACGTCGATATGTAAATGTTGACTAGCATGGAAGTTCAAATGCTAGATCAAGGTCAGAATATTAAAACATCTTGATTTTTATACCTGTTTTTATAAAATCTTTTGTGACCTCTGGAATGAACATTTATAAA
Organism: Myrmecobius fasciatus; assembly: GCA_023553655.1. NCBI lineage: Eukaryota > Metazoa > Chordata > Mammalia > Dasyuromorphia > Myrmecobiidae > Myrmecobius > Myrmecobius fasciatus. The sequence goes on from JAJPUD010005166.1 coordinate 29,135, forward strand.
AAGGGGAAGGTAAGATTTTGTACAAGCAATGGTAGTTAATGAAGTGGGTGCCATTTCATTATTTACTATTATTTAGTGAAAACAAAAGCAATAGTTTGTATGATCATGACTTGCAAGGGCTAAATCAACTTCCTAAAATTTAGGTCTGATCTCATTGGCATATTGAAAAAAATAAGTACATATAAATGAATGGATATAAATGCAAAATATTCATTGCCATTAATTGTATAGTTTCAGAATTATTGGGCTCTACCCTCTCAACTCTTCCTAAACAAGCTAGAGGGAATTAGAACAATGGAGTTTTCTAATTGTCTGATCCTATCACTTGTGAATTGTCATTGTCTCTGACTTAGTCAGTGTTAAACAGTAGTGATTTAAGAATTTTTCAATTTTATCCAACTTAACAATAGAGACATGCTTATCTTAATGCAGTGTATCTCTGCCAAGTTTTTATGACTACTTCATCTGCACTTTAATCAGAAACTTCATTATATTTGATTTTCTTCTAATTTATGCAATTACAAATAATTTTTCATGGAAACATGAATATAGTACTAACATTTCCTTTTCTATGATCCTTTCTAAGAAATACAAATCTTTGACTCTATATATGTCTTATATTTTTCTTTATGAGATATGCAACTTTTAAATGCTTGTAAAAAATCTTTAATGAAAATTTTCATCCAATTGTTTCTTTATGCTGAATCCCTAAGCGCACAATATCTGTTCAAATTAATTGCTACTACATGTGAGTTTTGGCATGAGAACATACAATATTCCATAAAACAAAAACTTCTCTGGCTGCTAGACAGAATAATCTGCATCCCATTTAAGAACCAAGTTGGATTTGCTAGTTTTCATTCATTCATTTTTGGGGATCCCCAGTATATAAATCTTTTCATCAGGATTATAACAAGGATGGATTTTCCCCTCTTGTTTCTTCAGGTATTTTCTTATTTGCATTCCAAAGAATTTATTGGTGATTAAGCACACTGGACTGAGAGTTCGGAGACTTTGTTTCTAGTCCTATTTTGACCACTAACTTCTTGAGAGTCTTTGAATGCAATCCTTGACCTTAGTTTCTTCATTTGGAAAATAATGAATCATAAAGGAAGCAATTCAGAAAAAGAAGAGAAATGTAATTAAGTCTTCTAGTAGTTTGAAAGAAATGTTCCCATGTGGTCTAGTACAAATTATAAAATGGATAGTCCACATCTTGCCTCAGACACTAATTTTTGTGATCTGAACAAGTCATTTTACCTCTTTTTGGAACAGTTTTATCACTTGCAAAATGGAGGAAACCATTTCTTTCCTCTACTAAAGGCCTATTACTGGTTCCCTATTGCTTTAAGAATAAAATACAAAATTCTTAGCTGGATATCCAAAGTCCTTCACAATATCCCTCTAATCCACCTTTATAGTCTTATTTCAAATCACTATCTATTGTGCATTCTATTTCCCAGACAAACTGTGTACTTGCATTTTCTCTTCCCTTCTTTCTTTTAGAATTTCTGGTTTCTTTCAGACCCAACTTATACACTAGCCTACCCATGTTATATCTCCCCTGCTTTTACAACTCCCCTTTTAAAAATAATCATACACATACACATTTAATCATTTATTTAGACATTGATGCACAGTAAATTTTAGTTGAGCATGATGGAAAAGGCTTTCCAGAGAAGAGAAATAGCATGAAAAAAAAAAAAACCCAATCTTCATTTTTTTCATTGTTATCAATGTTTTCATGCAGAGATAGGATTTGTCTAAAATGTTGACATATGTTATGTGTAGGTATGTACCTATACATATATGGATAATATATATTGCATTTATTTACATAGGACCATATATGTAGATCTGGAAAGAGACAGTAGTGGTCCTCTAGTTCATTTTCCATAATTTATAGATGAAGAAACTGAGTTTGTATGACTTTTTTAAAACAATTATAGTTCTTAATTGTCGATATAGGATTTTGATTCATTCCCTGATTATACTGTAAAGCAGAGCACTTTCTATTTTAGAACTCCTAAGTGGACAGTAGAAAGAGCATTGGATTTGTAGGAAAATCTAAGTTCAAATGCTGTCTCATACTTAAGAACCATGTGACTGAGCAAGTCTCTCTGTCTTAGTTACATCTGTAAATTGGAGACAATAATATTTACTTCCCAAAGCTGTGGTGAGGAAGTACATGTCAAAATAATATTAATTTGCAAACTTTAAACCTTAAAGTGCTATATAATTACTTGCTATTACTATGTTTTATCCTTCAAGTAGAATATAAGCTTCTTGGAAGAAGGGACATTTTTGAGAGACTTATTATAATAGTATGATTTTTGTACTTGTATTCTGAAAACCTAGTACATATCTGGTATAGAATAGGCATCTAATAAATGTTTTCCATTTATTCTTTCCTTTTGCTCTAGACCCAAAATTCCTTTTCATGACTCAGTCAAGCCTATCATGGTTGTCCTGATCTACTTTTCCAGTCTTTCATCTCACTATTCTTTTTCATACAACCTATGTTCCAGACAAATTGAATAACTTCATTTCTCTGAACATGGACTACACCTTCTAAATCAGGAACATTAGTAATGAGTTTTTCTTTTCTTTTCTTTCTTTTTTTTTAATCTGTAAAACAAAAATCTTTAGAAAAATCAATATCTCTATGTGATGCATTTTACAATGCAATTAATAGAGATTGGTTTTTCCTCATACTGTTTCCCTCCTCTGGAATGACTTTCCCATTATCTCTCTCTAGCTAGTTTTTAATTTTGTTTCAAGGTCCAAATCAAATGGCTGTCCTTCCCTGAATCCCCTCATCTCCCAACTAGAATCTGTCTCTCTGTCTTTGTCTCTTTCTGTTTCTCTCCTTCCCCTCTTTCTCTTTTCTTTCCTTCTCTCTGTCTCTCCCTGTCTCCTCTTATTTTTCTCTCTTTTCTCTCCTCTTTTATTCTTTTTCTTCTCTCTACTCCAGTCTCTCTGTTTGGTTTACTGTGTGTTTTTCTCTCTCTTTCCTTTAAATGACTATAGCATTTTTGCACAATATTATTTGTTAGACTATTTAAAAGTATCATACTAAAAACCTCATTCACTTAGTTCAATTTTTTTTTTCTTAGCTTATATTTTTCTTGGAACAAATAGGTATTTATGTGCTCTGACATCAAAGATCTTTCCTCTTTCTGGCTCATGTTTATTCCTTTGACAAACATTTATTAAAATCCTGCTATGTAATACATTGGTGGAATCTCTGCTCTCAAGAAACTTATAACTAATACGAGAGGCATGTAAATTTAATTAAAATAGGGTTTATATTGCAGTCTTTGTAGCCAGGAGGAGCAGATTCCATTAACAAAATATTTAAACCTTTGAAATACTGAAATATTAATATTACTTAAGTTTTTTATTTTAAGCAAATGAATTTTCTGTGAATTCAATGAATATGTGAAAGAAAGAATTTTGAAATACTCTTCAAGATGGATAATTTGCTAATAAATAGGGTTGTTTTTGTTTGTTTGAATGTCAGTTGGGATTAAGACAGTGTTACTAAGAGTCTATATAATGAAATAGTGAATCATACAAGGACATAGGGATTCTGATTTAGGTGACAGTCAAATTGAGAAGGGAAGGCTGTACTTAGTTCAGATAGTGGCACATAACTGGAATGATTCAGAAGCTCATGGTGGAGAAAAAGATCTTTCTCACATTGCAGCCTTATGACCTGCCAGTAGAGAAGTGACTTAATTCGTTTTACATTGGCAGTTAGGAGATGCAACTGCAAATCTGATTTTGCTACCAAAAGTATTCTGTGAATATCTGTACCCAAAAAAGTATATGAGGTGTTATCTTCAAATTCATATTTTGTCAGTTAAAATTCATGTTTCTAATCTTCTCCTTGGATCAGCACTTTGCTGAAAAGTGGCTTCATTTACAACTATGACAGCCTGGGACTTTGATGCCAAGGACTACAGATACATTGTCATCTGGCTTTAGTACTGGTTTAGAAATCAGAAGAACATTACTACATTTTAACTGTGACATTCTCCTTATAAAAAATGATAAATTACTAATAAGATGGAAAAGAAAAGATTTTTTTTAAGGTTTCTGTGAAGACAAAAATTATCTTTACTTAAATAAAAGTCTTTTTCTTTCTAACTAGATCTTTAAATGAGGTTTTGAATCTGATCTCCCAAACCATTACAATGCCCTGCTTTGCCAAACTCAAAATTGCAATGGAAGGTATCAAATGAAGATTTATTATATATTACTGTTTTTATTCAATATTTTACAAGCTTTAGGTATATATTTTTGCACACTAATTGTATTTCATTGCTATCTTCATCGGTTTTGTTGGCCAGTCTTTTCATGTAGAGATATGCTAATTAATCTAAAGACATTTTTTTTTAACAGATGAAAAAACTCACTACCAATCCTCCTAGTTGAGGAAAAAGGCAGGTGATTCAAAAATAGAAAACAACTAAGGAGTAGTGAATGTATAAGCATGCTAGTTATTTTTCATAGGCTCTCTAAGAGGATAGATGAAAATAAGAATAACTTTTATATAATAAATAAAAACAAGAACTTTCACTTGTTTTTTTTTTTTTGTTTGTTTGTTTTTGTTTTTGTTTTTTGCCTTTTGCTGAGGCAATTGAGGTTAAGTGACTTGCCTCGGGTCACACATCACACATCTAGGGAATGTTAAGTGTCTGAGACCAGATTTGAACTCAGGTCCTCCTGACTTCAGGGTTGGTGGTCTATCCACTGTGCCACCTAGATGCCCCACTTGTGTTTCTTAATATCCCTTTATAAATCAGTAAGGTATTACTCTCTAAGAACAACCAATGGGGAAAATGGATCCACAGCCTATGTCTATACAGCATACTGTTTTGGGAAAATAAATTTCCCCATTTGGCAGGACCATTCATATGGTTGGTGTTCAAACTAAAACTACTTCATTTCATGCATGGTATAGACCTGGTCTGAGGCAGTCTGAATTAGGGGTTGGCAATATTTCACAAATGATATGCCATGTCTTCATTTAATCATGCTTAATTGAAAATCTAGAAGGTTTCTCAATTTTAAAATGCATTTCATAAATTCAATGCAGTTTTCAAAATGTTTAAAATTAATTTAAAATGAATATATTAGCAGTGTTTTGTAAGCTCTGCCTTTTGCTGTTCTTTAATAAGGTTCCCAGAAGGGAAAAATGACTGCAGAAGGTGGTGTGAATCATCTTCCCTGCTCTGACATCTGAGTGTTGTCCTAGCCAGCCATAGTGGGCCAATAACAATTTGGCTGTTCCCTGATAAAAGAATGATGGAAATGAAGAATATTAAATAATTAGTTCTCCCATCTTTCTGTCTCTTATCCTTGAAAAAAAAAACAATTAAACTTTCTCCATCATCTCAATGATTTGTGCACTACCTTTTATGCTTTAAAATCATGAGCTATGTTCATGTTTTGTTTATATCTGACCATAAATCCCAACTGGGGATTCACCCAACTTTCCTAGGGCTTTTCATCAGAGTACATGATTCTTACATTTTTAGAGTGGGAAGAGGGGAAGAAGGTTACCGAGTTTAGAAGTTCAATACAAATTGGCCCAGACAATTTAAATGGCTCCATTTTTTCAACCTGGACCAGTTTACCATTTCTTAGGCAGCTTGGCAATCCCTTATTCCCAAAGGATCCGCATATTGATATCAGACAATGCAAAAACTTGATTTACTTCCACCCTAGAGCAACCAAAAATTTTCTAACTCACCAGCCTCAATCTCCCTAGTAGCCCATACTCCAGGCCTACACCAATACATCCAGCCCTTTCTACTACTTTTTTATATGATGTGCAATTTTAATTCTTCCAAAATTGTAGTTTTTTATGACTTGCAGCAACACATCTGGAAGGATAGTGGTGTTAAAAAAAACAAAAGATGGGCCCTTATTTCTGGGAGAAGTTTAGAGCCATTAAAAAATAAAAGCAGAATTACACAATTTTCTAGAAGGTATTTCAGCTCACTCATTTATCCCTGTTTATTTCTGTGCTCATTTCATTGTCCATCATTGATGCCTACCTATAAAAGATATATTTATAGATGAACTCTATGGAGTATCCATTCACCTGCATTTTGTAATTGTAACAAGAGACATTACAATTTCATTTTTTCCTCAAAGTGTGTATGATTAAGCTGAATTCCTTTGAGTGATCACAGACTACATTTAAGAGTCACTGAAGTATTTGATGACTTGATATAATCAGTGTGTCATCCTCAAAAGCTAGTATGTGGATAATCTCATCATCTGGAGGAAATCCCTTTAATTTGAATTCTACCCTGGACATCTTCTTCTATGGTAATAACAATACCTTTGCAAGCACAAATTTTCCTTTTACATATCATTTTGCTACTAATAGCTAAAAGTCATAAATTACTTTTTATTATGTCTTAAGAATCTTGTAAGATTTTGAAATATATGCAGAATATAATTTATTGGAGATCAGGCTTTACCATGATATTTTTGTTTCTTAAACAAAATGCTTGAACAAGCATCATGGGATCTTGTAGTTTCTGTACCTTTTATTCAGCTTTATTATTAAAAAGATGTCATATATTGTAGAATAATGTTTGCAAAAATCTATCTATTCTCTTTCCATATCTTAAGGTTATCAAAGGATATTCTCAATGCATAAGTCATTTGTTTTCCAAAAAATTTTGAAAAGTAGTCATATGGGCCAGAGGTAATTGATATTCTCTCAGTCACACTTTCTTTGGAGGCAGAATAGTAATATAAAGTCTGAGGAACTTTTTTTTCTTATATATAATTAATATTCTACCTTCTTTTATATACCTTGAAAATGAATTGCTTAAATCTATAAAATTCTATTTTCCTTGGTGTGAAAAAGCTAAAACAGAAATATACCTTGTGAATTAACAGTACCAAATCTGTCTGGGGACAAGGAAATTGAACCACCAGATTATAGGCACATCAATGTGTATTCAAAGGTTTTTCTGAAGAAAACCATAAAACCTAGGAAATGTAGACATCTTCTATTCCATGCATATTGAGGACTTTGGGAAAAAAAGTTGTGGGAAATCTATTCTTAATACATATACTTCTCCCAAAACTGATAGAATTAGCTCCTATCTGAAGAAATTCCAATGGAAAAAGCTTCATTGATCCTGTCTTTTCTCAGAAAAATTATCTTTCATTCATTTCCTGGCATATTGACTAGTTTTGTTTTAAATATCCCCAGTGGTCACTCAGAAACCATTTTCTTTTGAATGCCACTTCAAATGACTTTTCTTAGCAATTTCACTTGTTTTATGTGTAAAGTATTTTACAAATGCTCATAATTTTAGGAATAATTCTACACTGGATCATACTTCTCTACAAGTGGAAAATTCATATTCATAGGTGGAGTAAAATGTTGAAAGTATATCATGATTTATTGATTAGGCTTGAGCAAAACTTCCCTACACTGGAAGACATGTTATTCATACAAGTAAATGAATAGAAAGCTACAGTTCCACAATGTATCTCCAGAAATCTGCTGAAAGGTTGAATTCCCTGGAGGTTAAAAGAAATATGTGACAGCCATCACAAAATAGTGGAAAACCCGGATGAATAGGGCCACTTTAGTATGTCCCAAAGGAATAATTTTTAATCTAGATCAGTGAGTAAGAAAAATAGCACAAGTGAAAAGATGGAGGAAGAAAATGAGAGAACCACTAAAACTAGTGAAAGATTATTCTATACTTTGTTGTGGTGGTTATGGAATGAAATACATGCATATTTAATATTAAAAGATTTTACTTCTTGTATTTTCTATAGTAGTTAACTGTCTATTTTACAATATAAAGAATGCTACATTGGATTCAAATGTACATTTTTTACTACATGGAGAAATGCTAATTAAACTCATTAAAGTAAAACATAAGCTCCACAAATCAGATGAAATAATTTTGGAGACAGAAATATTAAGCTGCAGACATAGATAAAATAAAAATGCCTTCTATTTATGGAGGGAGTAAATTCAGATTCTTTAGACAAAGTAGTTTAACTGATCCATAACAGTGTGGCATATTTAGAGAATATCAATACACAGTGGAAATCTAAATTATAAACTCAATAAGATGCTAATTCATAAACTAAAAATCTATGTGAACATAATATTTAGACCTTAAACTTATCAAAGCAAAACTAAAATCATCTCCAAAAAAGTTTTGATACATATTATTCTTGGATATTTTCATTACATTCAAAAAATATTTTTTGAATGGACTGTGTATAGCATCATCATAATCATCAACATCATCAATTTTAAATTAAAATTATTTTTAAATGTTTTCATTTCAATGAAAAACATTGCTTCATAAGTACAAATACATATTTGTGTAATTCTTTTATTATGTATGTCATGGACTAAATAGTATTTTATATTTCTATTAACAAATAATATTCTACTGAAAGCTTAAATTAAGTCAAAATGTGCATTATTTGGAGTAATTTTCTAGTATTTTCCATGCCTCAAAAGGAGTGTTTCCATCTTATATCTGGGGAGCAGGCGCATAGTTACTAGAGGCAGAGACCTACAATCATGTCTAAAGAAACAGAGAAATAAGAAATGGTACTTATATTATTTCACAGAGAAAGAAAACAGGATTGTGGGTTTTTTTTTTGAAAGTTGCACATCACTTTCCTGGCTGGAAGAGGCCAAAGCAATCATCTAGTCCAACTTGCCTGAACAAGAACTGTCTCTACAATGACTACTTCAAGTGCTCATTCAGTCCATGATTGAAAACCTCCTATGAAAGGTAGCATATTACTTTGCACGTCTATGCATTCTACTTTGGAGCAGCTCTAATCTTTCCCTTATGTAAGTCTAACTTTGCCTATTTGCAATTTCCACATATTAATTCTAGCTCTCTTCTCTAGGGTCAAGTTGGGACACAAATAAACAAACAAGAATTTAGTCACTCTTCCATGTCAAAGGGCCTTCAAAGACTTGGGGGAAAAAAAAAGTCTACATTTCATTTTCTTCAGGATAAACATCTACATTTCCTTCAACAATAATAAATAATGATATTGAAGAGATTCACCATCTCTGGACACTTTTCAGCTTCTCCAAATCTCTCCTCAAATGTATTGGCAAGAGTTGACACAATACTTAATGAGAAAAAGATGGAAATTTGGAGATTTAATAATGTAGTGAGGTGACCATAGAAGTAATCTAAAGGCAGAGTATAAGACGACTTTCATCTGCCTAGTCCTAGACACAATATCTTTTTAATGCAGTCTAACATTGTATTAGCTTTCATAGATGTTATCCCTTTTCCAGTTTTGTACAACCCCCAGGCCTTCTGATGAACTGCTGGCTATTCATACCACACCTTATTATAATTGTGAAAATGTACTTTTAACCCCAAAGTGAGTTTTTATGTTTGTCCCTATTAAATTTCATTATTATTTGTCTGAACTGAATTCATCTTTATTAGATTTGACTAAATTTTCTAGCCTGTCAGTTTTTTTATTGAATTTTGAGTCTCTCATGCAGTGTGTTAGCTATCCTTCCTAGTTTTGTGTCATAAACAAATTTGATAATGATGCCATCCAAGGCTTTATTCAATATATTTATTGGCATCTTAATAAGCACAGGGTCAAGCATAGATCCCTAGGGAACTTCACCAATTTTCTCCTTCTGGGTTGACATGGGATCCTTAATGGCTAGACTTGGGTCTGGACTTTGAACTAATTCTGAAATCACCTAACTACATTATTATGAAATGCCAAAAGCTCTGTGGTTTTCATGATAAGAACATAAGACTTTATCAAATTTTGCTAAAATCAAGATGTAATATATCTATATTCTCATATATAAACATGTAATAGCACTGTCAAAAAATGAAATAAAGTTAGCTTTGAATGGCCTATGTTTTTGACGAAGCTATGATAATTCTTGTGATTTTGCCTTTCTATTTTAGAGCTTTGCCAAACAGTTTAACAAGACATTCTAGATATTTGTTTTTCAAAGAAATAAATCAAGTTCATTGAATTATGTTTTGTAGACTCTATTTCAATCTTTTTAATATAAATATTCTTCCAGTGATTCTATATGGCTGGAAGTATAGAATGGGATAATATTTGAGGATTTTTTTCCCCAAAGCAAGGCTGGTAGATATACCTATGGTGAGTATTAATAGACTGTAGCATATTTGGGGCAGCTAGATGGTACAATGGCTAGAGTGCTGGACTTGGAGTCAAGAAGACCTGAATTCAAGTCTCTCAGATGCTTATTAGGTGTGTGATCCTGATCAAATAACTTTTTGCCTCAGTTTTCTCATTTATAAAATGAACTGGAAAAGGAAATGACAAATTACTCAAGTATCTTTGTTAAGAAAACTCTAAATGCGGTCATGAAGAATAAACTTGACTAAAAATGATTGAACAGTAACAAAAAGCATGTTACCAATGATGGATTGCATAAATCATTATAATAGAGAGCTCTCTGAGAAGAGACTTCATTTACTAATGCAGGTATGAAATTTGGTTTCTTAGATATTTAACTATGGTACTGGGAAATTAAATGGATTATTCAGGATCACATATCACATGTACTGGAGATATAAACTGAATTCAGGTCTCCTGGATCTGTGGCTACTTCTCTACCAAGTTGGTTTTCTATTAAAAAAAAAATTAGCATGAGACTAAAAAGAGGGAAAGTGACCATGTAATGAGAGTAAGGGATAGCAGCTGGTCAGTTCATTTGTTATACTGGCATTTAGATTATGTCAAAAGGTTTAGAAAGTTGTCTACTGTACTTTGTGTAGACCTTTATGGAAGATTTATAAGAAGATAGAGATAAGAGTCAACCAGTAAGAGAAATGTTATATCTAGGACAGCTTAGATCCATTGAAGTATTATTTTATGCCAAAACACCAAAGAAATAATGTGGTTATTTATCTAATAGATCTGTGTATGTTTAGACCACAAGGAACAGAAATGTCAACACCAGACCAAATCATTTTCAAAACAAAGAGGCTAGAGTAGCACATGCAAATTTAGCTAGAGGAGAAATAGTTTTTTTTTTTTTTAATTAAAGCTTTTTATTTGTATAACATATGTATGGGTAGTTCCCCAGCATTGATCTTTACAAAGCTGAGGAATAGTTATTAATAGAACTAGAGCAAAGGGATTTGAGAGTTAGTTACAAAAATTGCAAACTTTTTTTAATGGACTACTTATTTAATGAACACTCTAAATTATAGAGAATTTGGGGTTTAAAAGATCAGTGAAATCAACTTCTGGGTGAGTAATGAAGAGTTAAGTATCCTTAGACTGCAAAATCAGACTCTTTCAAAGTGATAGTGAAATCCAAGCCATTCTCCAATGGATAAATGGTCAAAAGATATGAACAGACAATTTTCAGATGAAGAAATTGAAACTATTTCTGGTCACATGAAAAGGTGCTCCAAGTCACTATTGATCAGAGAAATGCAAATTAAGACAACTCTGAGATACCACTACACACCTGTCAGATTGGCTAAAATGACAAGAAATGATAATGATAACTGTTGGAGGGGATGTGGGAAAACTGGGATACTGATACATTGTTGGTGGAACTGTGAACGGATCCAACCATTCTGGAGAGCAATTTGGAACTATGCTCAAAAAGTTATCAAACGGTGCATACCATTTGACCCAGCAGTGTTTCTACTGGGCCTATATCCCAAAGAGATTTTAAAGGAGGGAAAGGGACCCACATGTGCAAAAATGTTTGTGGCAGCCCTTTTTGTAGTGGCAAGAAACTGGAAATTGAAAGGATGCCCATCAATTGGAGAATGGCTGAATAAATTATGGTATATGAACGTTATGGAATATTATTGTTCTATAAGAAACGACCAACAGGAGGATTTCAGAGAGGCCTGGAGAGACTTGCATGAACTGATGCTGAGTGAAATCAGCAGAACCAGGAGAACATTATACACAGCAACAAGACTATACGATGATCAATTTTGATGGACATGGTTCTCTTCAACAATGATGTGATTCAAACCAGTTGTTCTGCAATGAAGATAGTCATATACATCCAGAGAGAGGCCTGTGGGAACTGAGTGTGAACCACAACACAGCATTTTAACGCTTTCTGTGAATATTTCCATGCATTTTGTTTTCCTTCTGAGTTTGTTTTTTTCTTCTTCTCTTTCTAGATCTGATGTTTCTTGTGCAGTAAGATAACTGTATAGATATGTATACATGTATTGTATTTGTCATATAATTTATCCTATTTAGCATGTATTAGATTACCTGTCATCTAGGGATGGGGGGTGGGGAGAAGGAGGGGAAAAGCTTGGGGAAAAAAAGTTTTTGCAAAGGTCAATGTAGAAAAATCACTCATATGTTTTGTAAATAAAAAGCTTTAAAAAAAAAGAATTAAAATTATATGCCTTGTTCCCCCCCCCCCAAAAAAAAAGTGATAGTGAAATCAAGTTAGTATTCTCTAAAAGGTGAAAGTGATAATCACATAAGTGGGAGAGATTCTCTGAAGAACTCTGAGAATAGGAGGTAAGGGTAATAATTAAAATCATATTTAATGTTCCTGAAGAAATGTTATGAAAATAAATGGGGAGACTAAGCAAATGAATTTTGGGAAAAAAAGATTTCAGGATATTCTTAAGCTCGTTTGTGTTTTTTTCTTGAAACTTTGTAATTATTAAAGTATACCATCAACTTCCCCACTTTTAACATTTCTCATACTTGGTAATTATACAAAATGGTAGCATGAATATTAAAGCTGAAATAATGTAATCTGTAAATAATAGTTGTTCTAGAATAGTTCTTAAAATAATTTTGAGTATATCAATCTAATGAAGGCTATGAACCCCATTTCAGAGTAATTTTTTTTTCAAAATGATAATTGAAGGAAATGCTAAATTTAAGTCAAAAATTAGTGAAAATAAAAATGTAATTTCCCCCACAAATTATGTATTTCATGGAATCTGTGCATGGACCACAGGCTACTAAACTCTGTCCCAGAAGAAGGTACAGAGATTAATAAGGAAGGGAAACAATAATTGCAAAAGAGATCAAATATATAGGGTATGAATTCAAAATAAAAAAAATATGCTATATAAGAGCTATATTCTAATTTTTTGGAGGTCATATATTTGCTTATCTTAAATTTTGTAAATTTTTCTTGGCTGCTTAAAACCAGAGAGGATGCCCCTTGAGTATTTCCATGACAATTTTTGAGACCTATTTTGATTGAACTAAGCATTAAATGGCATTCATATTCATTGGCAGATTGATAACATAACAGTGTATCATCAATCCCTCTGTAAATGGCATTTTGTTACCTTCAGTACATTTTAAAGTCTTAACTGAGATCGCACTACCATCAAATGTAGTGTAAAATGTTAAATGAAATTATGAGATCTGTAAAAATAACCAAAAGTTCTTAAATTTCTTACACTTTAAAGGACACATCAAGCATAATGGCTTATTAAATGCCATTGTAAAAATCTCATAACTTTTTTTAATACTTATATATACAATCATGAGGAGGGACAGGGATAGTGAGTGGATATACACTTCATCAATGCAGAATATAACCCATCTATGAATTCTTGTCCCACGAGATTCTTGCCTACACCCTTCCCTAATTCATTTGCAGATTATCTACCCAATGTACTTAAGAGGTACAGTGTAATCTAGATCTATTAATATTTCATGAGTCCCAGTACAAAACCTGGAATGTCCATCTGTTATATATTCATTTCTTAGTATATACTCATATCATTTATTTATCCTTCACATTTATAAGCTATTGTTGATAATATGCTGATTCTTCCCCATGTTCATGGTATATATTTCCTTTATCTGTTACCTGAAGTTTTTATTCTAATATTTTGATAGATGTTTAATAATTACTAGGTGCTTAATAAGTACTCATTGCTTTATGTGTTTTTTGAGGGAAGGTGCCAAGTTTTTATAATTGCAAGTATTCCTCAGTAATTATCTTAAGTCTTACCCAATATAGACATTCAGTAATATTTCTTGGGTTAATTAAATGATAATTATCACCATACAATTCAGTATCCTGATCAGTAAGTTGTTATTTTATGAAAACAGAGGTGCATGTCAAAGTAAAGAGTCACTGATAATAATTGTCTTCAAGTAAATCGAGTGATAATCAGCATGATGTCAATATCAAGAGGAAACTACATTTTTTCCCCCTATTCTGCCAAAGCCCAAGTTCTTGGTTCTTTTGCTTCACAAGCCTTGGCCAGCCTTCATTGATCTTTCTGATTTATGCATTCCCAGAATCCAGTTGTCTTGCTCTCTCTTTCTCAGAACTGCCCTTATTTCTACCCAGATTTCAAAAATATATGTGTAAATATCTCTAAGGGAGAGACTGGGACTTTTCAATAATCACTTCAGTAGCTAGAATATATTTTGCATCATCACTCCCTCACCACCTACTACTCTTTGTGATTAAGGCTGCTCCCTCCTTAAAATCACTCCTACTAATAGCTAGTTATACATGCATACATATATATGTATATATAATGTGTGTGCATAAACATACTTTCATGTATATATGTGAAAATTTTTCTAAAGATGAAGGATCTCTGCAATGATCAGAAAATAAAATCAAACTAACTGAAACTAATAATACAAAATTTCTTTAAAAAAAAATCTCATCACCTTCCTTGTGGGACTAATATTTTTGTAGGAATTTTCTCAATGCCAAATAAGTCAGTCAGTCAGCAAGCCATTTATTAAATGATTACTATTACCAGACTTGCTAAAATTCCCAGATTGCTAAAAGTTACAAGTATTTAATAAATAAATTCAGTCTCACATTTCTCCTTATTCTAATCTAGGGCTTTTTTTCATTATAAGATACTGCCTCAAGGTAATTTCTTGAATAGAAAAGAAAAAAATAAACAAAAGCAACCCTGCCCCCCCAAAAAAAAACAAAACCCACAACAATTGAGAAATTCCTAAGAAATGAGTCAATAGTGGGGGATAGTGGGGAGATATAACATATATTAAAAATGGACTCAAAAATTAAATTATATATACACACACACACATATATGTATATAATGTGTGTAAACATATTTTATATTCCTTTATTTTCCCTCAAAACTCTCTCCTTATAGGATTAGGTAATTAACAATTTGTCAAGTACACAATAAAATGCTTATACAACAAATCCCAGAGTTGATATTCTTCATTTTTAGCTATTTTTTTTTTTTTACCAGTCTCTTTTTGCTGATTTGGAATGTGACTGATGATGTAGACTATCATCAGCAGTAGTCACTTCATGCAGTTCATCTGCATGATGCAGAAATAAACTGCAAGTGACTGAGCATATATTATTCCTATGAGGAAATATCAGCAATAGAGAATTAATTGCAGTTCAGATCCTACTGTTAGTACTTTATAGATTTAGTAACCCAGTTCATAGATATTCTATTGATTTTTATGTGTGGTTAATTTATCTTCACTTCACTGAGACTGGAGATAATGTAGAACATGTGTTTCTATTCTTTCTCCAACCCCCAAGCAATGTCACTCACTAATGTTGTCTTCTTTTTTTAAAAAATGATTTGAATTATTTATGAATTCCAACATTTTCATCTATGTGAATACTTTAGTTCTTGTTATCACATAAAGCAATTTAAAAGAATCCAAATGAATGAGCATCATTTAATAAATAAGAAATTACAAAAAAAAAAATCTGGTACCTTTGAATCTCTACCCATAGAGCCCTTGAGATGGCCCTTAGTAATAATGAACACAAAGCCTCCTGGGAAAAGCAGCTCCTGGCCTTCTCTTTCATGTTTTCTTAACACAAAGAAGCTGCTGGTGGGGCTTAAGATTGCTCAGTGCAGCAGAAGTATTTGCTTTCAGGGATCTAGTCACCTTCTTAGTGAGGGTCAACATTCCTATAGGAAATTGTTCAATGACTAAAAAAGTGAAGACCTTTGAGGGAGGGAAAAGAGGATCATGGGCAAAAATACACTTAAAATCTTTTGTTGCCATCTCTTTACCAATTCATCTGCATTAGAAAGTGCAAGACTGTCAGCCTGAGGATGAGGGGCTACAATTTCTAACAGTGGTTTTTGGTTTAAGCTCCAGTCTGAAGAGGAACTGGAAGGAAATGGTCAAGGAAGGAGTTAAGTCTTCTCCATGAAGAAAATAATGGAAACCTTTGTGTGTGTGCACACTGCCTGTGCCCAAGTAAAGCTTTAGAATTTGAGGATCACTTTTTTAACAACTTTAGGAAATGCCCCCAAATCGCCTCTAGTTTTCCCTTTATTTGCCAATATAATCATTTAATAAACTCTTAAAATCTGTTTCCTGAATGAATGATAATTTTTCCAAATATTAAGGAAGGAAACTCCAAGTACTTTGTTGCATAAGAAAGATGATTTTGTGCATTGTATTTCTTACCCTCTTTTCTCATATGCTTATAAAAAAAACACACCTCTTAGTATTCCCAGAGAAACATAGGCATTTGCATATTAATTTAATTGTGTGTGTTCATGCAAAACTATTCAATTCACAGAAAACTATCCACAGTTATTAAAATTAATTTTCAAAAGAAGAGCTATTGTTTTCAAATATAAGAGTTGTCAAAGCTTATGTGCCTCCATACATTATCTGCTTCCTCTTAGTAGTCTGGAGCAGGTGTTTACAACATGGCGTCTGCACTACAAATGAAGAGAGATGTCTCATAAAGTGCTAAAATATTAACTTAGGAAACCAACTGCGAATTTGACAAAGATGCCATTGGTCTTAGGACATCTGTTCACCTTTGCATTCATGCACTTGCTACTCATTCTCTTTGAAAGTGGATACAAGGTTCTAGATATTTAAAAAAAACCAACCTTATAAATAGTGGTATTCTTTATTCCACTGATGTCAAAACTTTTGTCAGCTGGATCTCAGCAGTGAACAAAGTTAGAGAGAGTCTGTGTAAATCCATACCTCTGTATCCAGGGGAGACTATGTTGGATTGTGTGACCCTTTTAGGAGTATTGAGTGTATGTGTGCTTTTAAAAAATTGGATTCCAGCAAATATCACAGCTATTTTTTTTAAAATACTGGTTAATGGTTATAGAAATTCAATTGGTTATTTTCAAAGTAACTGCTTTTCAAAAAATGATCCTCCATCCTCTCCACCTTTTTTTCCCCTCTTTTACTCCAAAACTGTTTTCTCTGAATAGATATAATTCATAAGCTCTCTTGGGAACCTGTGCAAATGTTTCAAAATTCTCAAAATCAAGATTTTTTTTTTCTTCATTTCTAACCTGAATCTATCCAAATGCAAATGCAGAAGAGGTAGCCACAGGCCTACTCTGTGCAAGGCAAACTAGGTACTGTTAATATGAAGTCAAGAAGGAAACAGTCCCAAAACTCAAGTGGTGGGGAAGAGGTCTAGATCTGTAACTTCATTGAATCAGGGAACTCTCAGGAGGAAAATCCCTGAATCAATGCAGATCAGCATCTATTGTGCAATTTTTAGTTTTAGTTGCCTAAGGGCACTAAAAGGTTGTGACTTCCTAGGAATTACAGATAATCTGCATTAGCCAGAGGTGGGGATTTAAATCTGGTCTTCCTGACTCCAAGGCTGGCTTTGGCTTCATTAACCCCTGCTATCTCTTACATTTTAGTGGAAATG
Source organism: Myrmecobius fasciatus (assembly GCA_023553655.1). NCBI lineage: Eukaryota > Metazoa > Chordata > Mammalia > Dasyuromorphia > Myrmecobiidae > Myrmecobius > Myrmecobius fasciatus. The sequence continues at coordinate 46,821 of JAJPUD010005166.1, forward strand.
GGAAACAAGAAGATATAGAAAATATGTCTAGGAGAAGCCTAAAAGTAATGTCTAAAAATTTGCCAGTTTCTTGCAAATTTAAACAATAAAGAACTTATTTTGCATTAAAGATGATTACTCAAAGAGGTATGAACTCTTTGCCCACTAACAGTCACAACGAGAATGGTCAATTCATACAGTTGGCCTTTTCCTTTGGACTTTACCTGTTAAGAAGGAGATATGTAGAAGGCTATAGTCAGAAAGATACCCATGGAGAGCTACAGATATTCACACTGAATGGCCTGGAAAGGAAGCTTATTTATATGTGAGGTTCCTTTAGCAAAATGAGTAGACCCAAAGCCCATATAACCATAGAGATGGTTGTAGCAAAAGATAATAGGGGAAAGATGTAGAAATTTTGGACAATGTTGACTTTCAGAGCTAGTTGTAGAAGTTTCATGATTAAGTGGAATTTGGAACCAGAATACATTAATAGTAATGGATGTTTTGTTGTGGATTAAACATGGACACCATTCTGTAACCATGAAATGTTATATCTAGGTCCCTGGAGGAAGTGAGACTGGCCAGAAAAAGAATACAACTTTTCTTAACTATATGACTCAGTTATGGATACTTTCTGGATTTTGCATTTGTTTTTTTTTTTTTTTTGATAAAGTAAACTCTTATCTAATATTTGATGTGCTGTGTTGCCTGAATGCTTATGTGTAAGCAAAGAAACCCTTCTGACTTTTTTTTAGAGACATAAAGAAGCTAGCTATATTCTGGTATTCCCAGGGAAAATCTAGAGTGTAGGAAATGACTCAAAATATGTGAGATGGCCCAAGATCGAACCCAGTTATAAAAATAATAAAAAGATAATAAGAGGAAGAAAACATTGACAATCTGAGTGGAGTGGAATCACCAGCAAATACTTCATATAGAAGGTGGTATTTCATTCAATCTTCAAAGAAACATAGAGATTCGAAGAGGGCAGAGGTGAATAAAGAGTGTTTTCCAGGCACAGAGGCATCAAGATGATGGAGTTAGGCTTTAAGTACCAAGAAACTCAATATAAACTTGATTTGGTCTGTACTTTGGAACTCAAAAGATTGTAAACAAGGGAAAACCTCCCTTACAAATTTCCTTTGAAGTTCAGTCCTTTACCTACTTCTCAGCTGGACACCAGCAAAACTCTGAAGTCAAATTCTACCTTAGACATTTACTATCTCTGTGATCCTGGGCAAGTCACTTAACCCTTTTTGCCTCTGTTTTCTCATCTGTAAAAGGAGCTGGAGAAGAAAATGGCAAAATATACCGGTATTTTTGCCAAAAACAAAACAAAAAAAAAACCCTCCAAATAGAGCCACAAAGAGTCGTACAGGATGAATATAACAATATCCATTTCATAAATAGAAAAATAGTGCTCTCCTTAACCTGCTGAATTCAAAATTGCACAAGTTTAAGTCTGTACATAGTCTATCTGGGAGCCACTTGTTCCCAGTTGCTATTCACAATTAAACTTCTTAATTTTCAAAATACAGCTAAAGTTTACAGCTTCTAAATTCTTATTCTCAATAAAGAGAATATAATTCAATTTGCCCACAGATATCGTTACAGGAGAAATCTTTTTTTTCTCAGTCCAATGTGATAGGCAACTAGTATCAAAATATAAACCATACAGATCATATAGAAGCAAAAACTTATGTTCTATTGTAATGCTCAGGGAGAAACTGAGGCAGTATCACACATGGAAATTAGGTAATGCTTTATTGATGTTAATTGAGAGTTCAGAATCCATAGCTATGGATCAGGACTGGTGGGACTCTTGTCTCAAAGCACGCAGTCCACCCCGGAGACCTACACAGCCACAGCCATGTTAGCCGACTGAATACAAAGTACTCAGTAGCCATGTTAGCTGACTGAATACAAAGTACACAGCAGCTCCATCAAGGAACTTCAAACATTATATAGGGTCCTATAGCTCAGGGAGACAAAGAACTCATGGGAACAGCTGAGCACATATGGTGTCCAAGGAAACCATAAATTCAGTTCTGACAGGTAGGAGTAAGAAGCCTTGCCAAAGCAGACTGCTTGTCTAGGTCACAGATAAGGGGGATGTTGAGGCTGGCCATCTGGAGGTTTCATGATTACTTTGGAATGTGAGTCCAATTATTTCTGAAGGTCAGGAAGTGGGGATTGCTATTCTGGGACAGAGCAATTAAGGGAGACTGATACTGCAGCTGAGGGAAACTGAGACAATAACTAAGGGAGACTGAGATAGTAACTGAGGGAGACTGAGACAGTAACTGAGGGAGCCTGAGACAGTAACTGAAGGGAACTGAGACAGTAACTGAGGGAAACTGAGACAGTAACTGAGGGAGACTGAGACAGTAACTGAGGGAAACTGAGACAGGCACAACACTATTGAGCTTAAAAATATACTCAGATTTAAGACAAAAAAAATCTGGAAAAAGATTAGTATTCTAACAAGGTCTCATAGACAAAATTAGTGATAGAGAAATAATTGTTTTACATATAATAATAAATGTTGTATGTTCTCAAACCAAAAAAAGTCTAAAACAAACAAACAAACAGATTTGTAATCACATACTTCCTACAATATCATAAAAGTTGAACAGAGAAATAGACATAATCTCATATATCCCCTAAGGGAATAAATCTAGTTAAACAGATTCTACAGATAAAAATAAATCAGATTACATAGTAAACTACATTCAGAGGGTTCACAATGGGTTTATTGGGGAAGAAGGGATTTACATATCACTGAATTAACCAAGCACTCAGAGACAGTTGAGATTCTTTAAGTGACCTGTAAGTTCCTTCTTAACTGAGAAATATTGAGGAAAATTTTGATGTCTTACAGGTTTCAGCCTGCTTAACAACCTCCTAGGAGAAACATTCTTGAGCTTCCCAAATAATAAAAATCATTTAAAAAAATCAAAAGTTCCAATAACAGTGTATCATACAGGGTTTACAAAAAGTCTTAGTGCAGTTTTAAATGAATGAAGCTTAACGTTATTAAAGCTTAAAAACTTCAGTAAATTTTTTTGTGACACTTTGTATACTGATTTCTCTAGGAGATCAGCATTTTAAGTAAGTATTCATAATCTGATCCAAAGTGACTTCCATTGAAACTAAAACTTTTTGTATTCTCTTCTAAAGATGACTGATTATCTTCCTATTTTCCCTATTTCTGAGTTATCTGAGCCCTTTGAAACTGGGCTTGGCCTCCTTCCAATTGGGACTAAGAGGAGGTCATTTTCTACAAGGTTTTTTGAAATTTCAAAGACTTAATCAGGATACTTTGGGCTACCTCTTCAAGAAAGGAAAATTTAGACATTAATTCTCTGACAAAGAAAGTGGTGATGTAAAAAGAAAACTGACCCTAATGTCAGAGGATCTCCTATGGTGGATCTCTGGGAAATTCTGGGTCCCTATTCTGACCAGAAGTTTCTAACTGTCTCTGTTGTCGGACCGAGTTTCAAAGCTACAATAAAATCCCTTCCTATAGTCTAGCTGTTCTGTTGATCCTACAGGTGACCCCGACTTGGGGTCTAGCCAGCAGCTTGTCTCTGTTGGGTAGCTGTAGCTTAAATGATCTTGTGGTTATTCTAGGAAGATGCTGAACGGTCTATGCTGTTCTCCTCTAATGGCTACACACCCCAAAGCTTTTCAAGTGCTTCCATGACAGAATGGCCAAAGCAATAAACAGCTTGTGACCCCATTGTTTTATCTGTCTACCTAGCTGCTCCTCATGAGTGTATGTAACTGTGCTTGCAATTTTTCTCCTAGGGAATCCCTGTGTGAAAAGACAGCATGTTGCCTCAAATTGCAATTCCTTAACCCTGAATAAATGCCTCACTTGATTCACCGATGGACTAGTTGATCTGAGTTTTGTTGTTGTTTGAGCGTTGTACTTGCGATTATATATTTTCCCTTGCATGACAGAGATAGCACATTCATACATATATTTGTTTGTTTAATTGAAGGGATTATAAATTATGTACTGCAGTATCATTTTTTACTAATAATATTCCTCTATTAAGCCAACTGATTTTTTTCCTCTTAAAACAAGAATAATGGAAAGGAAGAGAATCATTCACTGATATTGCTCCCCAAAACGTAAACTCTGAAAAACCCTGAATCAAGAAACATTTCTATTTTCCATGGCTATGAGAATCATTACTCTCCATGTCAGAATTTCAAAGGATATGGATAACAATTTAAATTTTACAGGAATGTGCATAAAAATGTTATAGCATCTTTAATTACCAAGTAGCTAGCTAGATTTAGATAAATTAAATCATTGCTGGTTCTCTGATCTTAATTAGGAAGTAACAAAATCAAGGGGGATATTAATTTTAAAAGTGCTACCCTTTGAATCAAAGCTTCTCAAATGACGCCTTTTTATACAAATTGTTGGTGTTAACACCTTGTCATTAATAAAACTTGTAGGGATTCTCCTTATGCTTGTCTTTGTACTTCCAGGAAGCAATAAAATCAATAAAAATGTCAACTTTCTGGACAATAGGGTATTATATGTTAAATAAACTTTATTTTGAAGAAATAATCACTTGTCTTGTGACAATTCCAAAAAGTTAAGGATTCTTATTGTTTTAACAATATTTGATTACCCAAGGGAAATAAGAAGACAGTTCTCTTTTATTTTCTCTGCAAAATTACTGTAACATGTGATTGTTGCTAAAAATGAAATATGAAGGACAGAACTTGTGCATGAACTTCAGAATACTAGAGACATTTTTGCTTGCTCAAAATAACTTTCTGGGTGGTTCCCGACTTTCTCTAGAATAATTCTAGACATGTGGAGAGAGAAAAAGCCTGACTTTGGAAACTTTAGAAACAGGAAAAACTAGAACATGTTTCATATTTCTAGCTTGCCTTCCTAGAAATTCCAGAGAATTTCTTTTTGAATGAAATTGGAGTTTTCCGGTTGGCTGAGCAAAGATCTCATCATCCTTTAACTGAGATCTGTAATTTCTTAATCTAAAGAATTCACTCACTCTGAATTTCCTGATATATTTACTTTTCTAATATCTGCTCTTTTAGTTGGATAAATACATTTACTCACTATTCACCATTTGTGTTGATCTTTTGTATAACTTGTATTTAGGAGGAATGATAATATGGATGCATGAGTCCTTTTCATTATTTAAAAATTATTTCTTAAGACTTTCTAAATCAATTCTATTTACTGATGCTCAAGTGAATTTCCCAAAGAGCAGATTTGACCATATGACTTGTAACAGCTTCCTGATATGAACTCTGGCAGTTCCTATTACCTCTAAATTAAATACGATTTTTTTTTTTAGTTGAACCACCCAAGAATGTACCATTCTTGCATAATTAAATATTAATTTCCTATTCCCACAATCAGCTGATCCTGCCAAATGAACCTGATCTCTCTCCCTCAAAATATTCCATTTTTCATAACTTTTGTACTGATTTCCCCTGCCTGGAATTCACTTTCTCCTTACATTCATCTGAGTCTCTCTTCCTTTAAGATACAGCTCAGACACTATTTTCTGAATTAAGTATTCACTGATATCATCTTCTAATGTCCTCTCTTCCATATTATCTTGAGTTTTACTACTCTATATGATTACATAGGAATGTGTGCATGCTTATGAATTAACATTATATTTATGCAGTTTATAAATTAACATTATATTTGTATTTCAGTTTATATTTTTACATATACTTATCTTCCTTATTCTAATCAAATGCTTTTTTAATGTGGTGCACATTATCTGGGACATAGTGGGTATTTAATATTTACTAATTGATTGATTAAGTGATTTTCAATTAGCTCATTATCCTACTTGTCACTTATTACATTGAAAGAGAATGGTATTTGTTCTTCAAATTCATTTTCTTGATGAGTTTTTGCTTCAGACTGTGAAAAGAACACTGGACTTGAATCTAGTTTGAAATTCTAGTGCTACTTTTAAAAATCAGTGTGACATAGGGCCAGTCATTTATGGAATTACAATTCTATATATAAATGAAGAGGTTGGTCTAGATGCCTCTTCAGTTGTGAACTGATAATCTATGATCCTAGAATCTGCTGTGGAGGTAACAAATAATTATACTTTTTTAATTGAGATTCAAAATTAAGAATATATAGGATACCCAGGTAATTGATCAATAAAGGGGGATTTCTGGGGGGCAGAGCCAAGATGGTGGTGTACAAGAAGAAATCAGTAAGCTCTTACATTACTCTCAAGTCAACTTTAAAATAATACTTCACATTGTATACAAGAGGCAAGAGAAAGTCAGGGTGAAGCATTCTTCTAGCCAAAGAAAATTTAGGAGATTGAAAAGAGAGACTGGTGACATAAGGGTGCAGACTGACTCAGAGGACACCAGGATGGGTGAGATTAAAAGCATATCTACACTAGCATTATGCTTTAATGGCTAGTGGGACTGAATACTAGATACTCTATTTCATGTATCCATTTGTGGGTCAGTTCAAGAGTGAAAAGCAGCACTTTCAGTCAACAGGGAGTAGGGACCATGAGGAGTTAGTTATATTACCGTCTGTTCCAATGGATTGCACTGGGGTATTTCTATGGAGGTGGACATATGTACTTCAATTCTGTGGGGAAGAACTTTTGGAGTGGACCAGAGAAAACAGCTCTTTAGGAAGTATTCAATCCAATCCAGCTATGCATAGATTATAAATTGGAAAAAGTTTAAAGACATTATGACAATAGACTCATTGTGATATGTGATTTGTTTCTTTGTTTTTTTGTTGTCATATAAATTCAGTTAAATAGTTTTTCCTTAAATTGAGAGAAATTATACACACATATAATTTTATACATATACTCATATATATGTATGCATATATGTGTGTGTGTCATTGATTAATTATTCAAGCAGCATGGGGTTATCAGAAAGTGAATTTTCAGGGTTCCATTAATTCTATGATACTGAGAGGAGAAAATAAACAAGCTGCAATATCCCAATAGTTGAAACAAATAAAAGGAACTATATAAGTATAAAGCATTATTTACTGTTAATATATTTTAATAGTATCAGTATTATTATTTCAGTTGTTCAACATCTTTTCTTCTGAAATGAAGATAAAGAAAATAATTCCTGAAAAAAATTCACAGAAATTTTCAAAGATGACTATAATCAGATTTTGAGCTTTGATACATGATACTGTATTAGGAACAATATTCAAAGAAATTGTGTTTTTAGATTAAACATGAAAACATGTCCATATTTGAACATGCATACAACTATTCTTGTATGTGTTATGGTGGTAATAATCTAATATTCATAATGATCTTCATTAGAAGTGTAATGACAATGATGGCATCAAATTTTACCTATATTCTCTGAATTGCAGTGTTTGCCAAATCCCTGAATCTCAGAAGCTATCTCAAACACCTGCCTACAAATTCTTCCTACAACATTCCCAAACAGAGTTATCTAAGTATACTCTGTACAACTCATTGATAGCTCCGACCTGAAGATAGATTAGACCACTCTTAACCTTTTTCCCATGACCCCTTTTTACTAGAAAAAATTTTCCATGACCCTAGGTATATAGGTATACAAATAAAAAATTTACTGATATTAAATCATAATTTCATGATCTCCACATTCAGTTATGAAACCCTATTTGGGATTGTGAATCATAGTGTAAGAAGTTGGAGATTAGACAATGGCCAAGCCAAGCTTTTCTTTTTTTTTTTTTTTATTATCAATACTGTTTTAAAAAGTTGTATCAATCATCAAATGATTTATAATTGTTCCCATCAAATATCAAGGTATGATCCTGCTCACTTCAGTTCACTTTGTACATTGTTATGTTAGAGTTAAGTTGAAAATGTCTACATAATTTTCTTCATCTTGAATTTCTTTTAAGTAAAGATGTGTGCATCCAATATTCACATGGGACTTTCTTCTTAGTATAACGTCACAAATTATTTGCCCCTGATTTCAAGGCAAGCATTTGAAGTAGAATGTGATTTGTCTGAATATATTTCAGTCTAATTTAATGCAAAGGTATATTACTCTTCTTAATCAATCATTTGAACAACAATCCTGTGATTTAGTATATTTTTAATTTACACAGAAAATGAATTGTTTTCACACTTCTGACAAGTGAAGTAGCCCTTTAAATGTTGGCACCACACTGCTGTTATTATTGTGTTTATTTTAGAATGCTTATTCATTTTTCATAAATGGCAGGTTTAATTTCTTTCTCTTTGTATTTATTATGGTGCAGTTTGATAAATTATGTTTAAGTGATCATTGTAGTTTTCCTACATATTTTGAAGAAAAAAGTAAAAAGAAATAGATAAATTATGTCTTCAAGTTAGTAGTTTTAATATTTTCTTATACTCTCTTACCTGACAGTTGATGAGATTAACCCACTCAGATCTTTGCAAATTACTTAATATTTGTAAATAAATACAGGTAGTACTATTGCTAAATTTTGTTTTGTTTCATGAATCGCTACAATGTTCTCATTTCCATTTCATGTTAAATGGGAACCATTTATCACTTATTTAATTAACTGAAATATAATAATTCAATGGTTATGAAGAATTGCTATGGGTAGGCTTGAATTGCCTTTTCTATAAATCTATAAATGTGTTTTTGTAATTTTAACATATTTCCTCATTTTTTTTCTTACACCATAAATCTTACTTTAAAGTAGCCATAGCTATTGAAGATCAACAAAGAAAGTTCTTACCAGCAAATGCTTACCACTTTCAAATGGTTCAACTTTGGAAAGAAACTAACAAAGACATGTTACCATGTGCTTTGTGTTTTGATGTAAAAATCACATGGACTAAAATTATATAGGTGAAGTCAAAAGGAATCCATTATTTTTTTCTATGTATGAGACAGAAATACCAGAAAAAGTTGTTCTTGTAAGGGAGCATCCTTCAAAGAAGCAAATAAGCACACATTAGGAACTCAACAATCAATTTAATTTTTAAGAAGGCATATATGAAAGACAGAAGAAAGAGCTGGGCAAGTAAAGGATTTTTTTTAATAGTGTGGTAGTATGGTATTATCTTGCAAAAAGAGATAACTTGCTTCCTCATTTCTAAAACAAAAACTATCCTAACCACTTACATATGTAAAAATAATAATAGCAAATATTTATATAAAGCCTTAAATGTTTCAAAATGATTTACATAAATTATCTCATTTGATATATAACATAAGTTTTCAAAGTTTTTTATGTATTGTACATTATTTCAACCTCACAACAACCTTGCAAAGTTGGTAGTATTTTTATTCTCATTGTATAGCTGAATAAAATGAATTTCAGGAGGATTATATGATTTGATCATTCCCAATCAAGTAGTAAGTCTGAGAAGCAGGGTTCAAACCTAGGTCTTCTCCATTCATAATGTAACACTCTCAGCAATGCATATGGCTTTACGATTCTGGGATTTCTTTAAGTATAGTTAATCATAAAAACATTTCTATTCACTTTCTGAAGTCCAGTCTAAGAATGGAAATGTTCACCACCAATAGACTGTCCAACTGATCCTAAATTCTTTGGCTCTGACAACCTATGAAACAAGAAAGTACCAAATGTTCTTTAGTCCTATATGATTGCCTGCAATTTCTGTACCGATCATTGTAGAATGGTGGAAGATAGAATTGAAACTAGCAAATCACAAAGTTGTTAGCCCAGCAATTCAAAAAAATAATGATTTTACTATTGTTATTCTAAATGTAAAATACTTCTCTAGTATGAGAAAATGATGCACACACTCCTAGCTCTAGAATTCAGGTATTGCTAACTCTTTTGTGTGTCATGGACCTATAAAGCTTATTGACTACTCAGAGTAATTATTTATTTATTTAGTTTTCTAATGTACAATTGAAGGAAAGGCTAAATTTCACAAGAGCTTAATGAAAATAAAGATGTAAGTTCCTCATCCAAGTTTATGAAACCCTTGAGGGTCATAGCAAAGGATAAGAATTTTTGTTCTAGTGGAATTGAATGACATTAGTATTTACAGTCTTGCTATAAGTTAAATAAGAAGACAGGATAGAAGTAGAAGAATGTAGCACATTCTAAGTAGAAGAATGCCCTACATGGTTTCCTTATAGAAGAAAATTAATGGCTTGGGAGAATTGATTTTACTGTGTAACAATTATAATTAAATAAAAATGTGTGTGAAAATTACATGATTCTTTAAAAATGTAACTAAAAATAAATTTCCATGATCACCCTTTGGTTATTAATAATAAAGAAAAGTATAAACTAGACCTATAAACTTATCAAATGTATTTGCCACTGTCATGGAAGATGTTCAAGAGAAGTCAAATGAAAGAAGAATTGATTATGGTGACATTCTCCAAATATTTCTCTTCAAAAATAATATTGTGCAGATATTATTTATCCCTGGCACATTACAGACTCTACTAAATAAAATCCATAATTACTCATATATACAAACAGAAAAATGACTCTTCTAGACTATTGCAGGCTTTTAGTTGTATAAGCCATAGATGTAGTTCATATTGATATATGTATATAGCTATTTGGCCTGGCCACTCTTATATGTAGGGCTTCAGGAATATTTATTCCAGGCTTAGAGTAACCTGTTAGCACATCTCTATTTAAAATTACAGTTTACTTGCTTTTATTTTCTTATTATTTTCCTCATCAGTGGATAGTATTAGTTAGTTGGTCAACCAATAAGCATTTATTAAGTGCTTACAATGTACCAGGGACTGTGCTAAGAAAGACAAAATATAGTCACTATTCTCAAAGAATTCACAGTCTAATGGAGGAGACAATCCAAAAATAATTATGTGCAAATTCAAAGTATTCAAGATAAATTGGAAATTAATCAATAATTGAACAGCAATAGCATTAAGGGAGATCAAGAAAAGCTCCTTAGTGAAGAAAGAATTGAAGGTGGGACTTAAAGGAACCTAAGGAAGTCAGCTTATATAGGCCACCTAATTTTGTTACTATATTTTAGTCAACAAAAAATTTTCATTTTCTTCTTACATATGTATGAGATAGACACTGGATTCAAAATGAATTGCAGAGGACATATTGGATTGTCTTTGGGAAATTGTACAGTCAATGTTTTTCCCTGAATCAAAGGCCCATTTTTATCAGCTATATTCTTTTCATTGTGCTATATACCAGAATAACTCATTCTCTGTAGGACTAAAATAGCAAATCAGATACCAGAAATCGAGAGTCATGTGGTGGGCATAAGTAGACTAGAACATGTTACCAAAGAAATATTGCATAGAAGTTCCAAAGAATATGACCAGGATTTTTATAGGGAAGCAAAAAAGATTGATTAGTCAAATAATGAACAAATTGTAACCTCTGATTAGCCCATATACTACATCAATTTATATAAAATGAAAATAACATAATGGGAGTCAATAATAAATTTTATGAATGCTTTTAGATAATCTATCAGAGGACATGGATAAAAGTGGCTCAAAATAAGAAAGAATTGTCAAATTGTTATCTAAAGTGCAAAGTACACCCACATTGATGAGATCACATTTCCATCTAAATGTTAGTGTGATTTTATAAAAATAATTACAAGAAAGCTGCAATTCAGAAAAAAAAAAAGTACAGGCTTATGATGAATCCTAAGGACAAAAAAGTGGAGTGTGCTTTTAAAAATGTTTTTTGGTGCAAGAGGAAAGTCAAAGAAAGGACAAACTTCTGCTTGTCATTGATAGAAAAATGTTAAGCAATAGGAGAGACAAAGAAAAATTTTTCAACTCTGTTCCATTATTTCTGCCCCTCCCCCAAATCTTTCAATTTAGAATTAAAAACATAACAGGAAATGCTCAAAATAAGGGCCAAAGTCTCTGTCTTAGTCACATCTCATCTATAATATTGTGTTTAGTTTGGGCATTTTATTATAGGAAGTATTTTAACCAACTCTGTACTCCAGAGGAAAGTGACTAGAACAGTTAGAGGTCTGGAACCATACTATAGGAAGATCAATTGAGGGAACTCAAAGTATTGAATTCAAAGAAGTGATAAAGTTTATTATCTTTAGCTACATTAAAAACAGTAATATTTGAGGGATTTGACTATAAAAGCAGAATTAGGAAAAGTGGGTTTTGACTTAAAATAAAGAAAAGACTTACTAATGGGTTACCTGTGGAGATTCTGAGTTCCCTATCACAGTAGTCTCCACATGGAAGCTGGGAAGACTGATTGTAAGAGGATGTTGAATAGAGAATTCATACTGAAGTATAGATAGGATTAGAAGACTGGGTTTTTTCCAGTTTTGAGATTCTTTAATATGTGTTCTGTAAAATTCCTCTCCATCTCTTTCTCTCATCCCTTCCTCTCCTCCATTCTTTCTTCCAACATTTTCTCTTTATCCCCTCTCTCCCCCTCCTTCTCCTCCGCTTCCTCCTTCTTCATCTTGGTCTTATTCTGCTTCATCTTGGTCTTCTTTGTCTTGGTCTTCTTCTTCTTTGTCTGGGTCTTCTTCTTCATCTGGGTCTTCTTCTTCTTCATCTTGGTATCCTTGTCTTGGTCTTCTTGATCTTGGTCTTGGTCTCGGTCTTGATCTTCTTTTTCCTCTTCCTCTTCTTCCAATTCTTCTCCCCTCTCTCTTATCTCTTGTCTCTCTGTGTCTCTCTGCCTCTGTCCATGTCTGTGTCTCTTAATCTCTGCCTGTCTGTCTTTGCCTTTGCCTCTATCTCTTTCTGCCCCTCTCCTTCCCTCTCTTCCTCCTCTGTCTCTTTGTCTCTGTCTCTGTCACTGTCTCTATCTTTCCCTGTCTCTCCCTTTCCTTCTTCCTCTTCCTCTCCCTCTCTCTCCCTCCCCCTCTCCTCCTCTTTTCCTTTCTTCTTTTCTCTCCCTTTTCCTTTCTCCCTCCCTCTCCCTCTTGGAATCTGTCTCCCTGTGTGTGTGTGTGTGTGTGTGTGTGTGTGTGTGTGTCTGTGTGTGTGTGTCTGTGTGTGTGTCTGTGTCTGTCTGTCTCTTTCCTCTACCCATCCCTTCATTTCTCAGTGGCCTCTATCTGCCATTCTGTCAAACATATACCTCAAACACTGTCAAACAAAGCACACACTGGAATGTGTGAAAAGGAAGAGTTACATCTGTTCCAGGTGTTGTAGCCCAATATATTGCTTTTATACACTAATAACACACCTTGCTTTCATGATACTCTTAAAAGCATCAGGAAAATTTAGTTGAATGATAAAGGATATTACATTTGCTCAAAGTAAAAGATAGAAAACCAGCTTAGAAGTTTACATAAATTCTCCAGTGAAACTGCATTTGTCAAGGGGTCAACATCAAATAGATAGACATATAGAAAGAGAGAGATACATAGATAGCTGGGTAGAAACACTCATACAATTATTGATCTAGACTCTTACTGTCTTAATTTATGTATGAACACAAATTAGGAAACAAAGGATGTACCTTGATAGTCAAAAATGAACTAGTTAAAAGGTAAGCAACTAGTTAAAAGGCAAGTAACAACTATTTGATAGATTTAAGAAAATAAGCAAATGCAGAAACCACAGAATCATTACAAAAAAGAAAAATTGTCTAAATGGCATTATTTAATATCATTTCTAAAATGGCTGTATTAGTAATGCATTATTTGTTTTACAGGAATTTCTGTAAAAATACACTAGTAAAAGCTTTAGTCATTTATTATTATTCCCGTTGGCAAGGCAGACTAAATATATTTTCCAATATATTTCAAATCTTTGGCATTCTTTGCTAATTTATTTACCTAGCACAATTCCACTCAAATGCAACATCTGCTTTCTTTCTTTTCTTACATATTAAGGTAAAAGAAAAAAGTGGAGAAAGAACTCAAACTATGTATTTAATTTATCCCTTTGTAATATTAATCATAGTATACATTTCATACATCAAATATTTATTTATCCTACTATGAATAAATTGTGAGAATATATGAAAATATGTTCCTGGTTTACTTTTACATATGCTTGAGCATGTATTCCCACATACAAATGGCAAATAGAAAACAAAAATTCTGGATATAGTCCTGTAGCTAAGCAGACTCTTTTAATATTTAAAAAAAAAAAAACAATTTTTTTTCTTTGGTGTTAAGGGGGAAAGATGCAGTAAGAAACATGAAATGGAATATTTACTTTTTTACTTGTCATTGCTCAATAAGTGAAAAAATATGGACTAAAAACAATGATTTACATGTTTAGAGACATATTTCTGAATATGGCAAAAATGGGAAAAAAAGAACACATAAAATTGAATTCTTCACAAAACTACTATTAATACAGTGGTATGTAAATTTATTTGAGGACTGGGAACGTGAGCTATGAATCCAAATGAGTTACTTGATATTTGATGTCCATTCAGGGCTTTTGATGGCATTAGAGTGATTAAACAAACTCTAACTTCAAGTCATTAGGAGGGGGGAACAAGCCGACATGTAAAATGTGATAAAATTTATTTACCTTCAAATATTGAAGTTAAAGGATTCCAAGAACTCTATTTAAGGTACTATAGTTGTTTATTATTATTATTATTATTATTATTATTATTCTTTTTTTGGTTGTTTTCCCATTTTATTTTTTATCATGTTTGACATTTTAAAACCTGAATTTTTTAACAGCTCATTACCTTATTCCTCTATGAGAGGTGATGAGATTTCCCTGAAATGCACAGTTCAACATTTTAGCATGAGCAATTGAAATTACAAGGTTGTATTGATAGGGTGCTGTGGAGATAGTCTCAGCTTGGCCCCTATGCTGAGTTAGCAAGCAGGTAGCTCATTGTGATGAAGTAAAATCAAACTGGTGCCCAATCATTGGAGAAACTTGTAATGATGTATGAAATGAAAAATTTCTGCCCACCCCACACAAAGAGAATACAAACTTGGCTGTGCTCTGCTATTCGATTTAAAATTTAGTTCAGTTGTAGAGAAGATTCCATATGAGGCCAAAACTCTAACGATATGAGACAAAGAGTTAGATAAGATTGGTTTGTAGAAATAAGGGGAAATGATAAGCTAAGGCATATTTATTATTTTTTATCCAGAGTCCATTATTGCTTTCTTCTTTTCCTGGATCTTTTCCTCACAAGTAAGCCCCCAATTTCACTAATATTATCATAGCAATAAAACAAAACAAAATAAATCTTATTTTCACACATTGGAATGACCCATTCAAGTATTTTCTGTCGACCTACACTTTATTTTCTATTATATTCTTTTAAAATCCTTCTGAAAAGAATTTTATTGTTGTTTCTTTTCTTCTACCATACAGGAGGTTATGATGAATAGAGTCTAAGCATGACTAATATTCTCTTGGCCAAGTATCAACAAATTGATGTGCTTTCTTAAAAACTGGGATCTGTCTCTAGGACACAGTCCAGGTTCATTTTCCAGCTATGGAGGTTAATAGCATAGAGCTTTGCTTTCTCTAATAGATGCATATTTAATAAGTCTCAAGATGTGAAAATTAGGTATCTAACTAAATTAATTAACTAAACCCTGGAAGCTTCATATGGACTAAATATGTATAATTACATATGTATTGCCATCCAGTTAAAGCAAAAGGTTAAAATTTTAGCCTAGAGTTTAAACATGCAACCAGTGCTAGGGTATTTATTTTCCCTGCTATTTTTATGATTAATTCATCTCAGGGGAAAAAAAATCCAAGGGTTTAAAATTCACTAGGTGGTAAAACATAATAATAAAATTTTAAAAAGCAAAATAAGAAACCATGAAAAGAAGGGAGAAAGGAAGATAAAAGAAAGTTAGAGGAAGAGAAGAGAATAAGAAGGTTTATTACATAGAGAGAAAGTAGATGAAAGAATGTTTTCCCCAGCCTAAACATATGTTTAAAATAAATCTGACTGAATCTAGTCTATAAACTCTGAACACATTACAATGTCTTCAATGGCTAGAGTAGTTTCCACTTGATATTTTCTTTTCTCCTTTAACCCTTGAGGATGCAATAAGTTCAGTTATGCATTTATTTTTCCTTTCATCATTGCTCTGTACATTTTTTCCCTTTGACTTTAAAAATAGAGGGATAGAGGGGCAGTTAGATGGCACAGTGGATAGAGCATCAGCCCTGAAGTCAGGAGGACCTGAGTTCAAATCTGGTCTCAGACACTTAACATTCCCTAGCTGTGT
>JAJPUD010005166.1:63371-73453 GCA_023553655.1 Myrmecobius fasciatus
CAAGCAAACATCAATAAAGAGCTTGAAAATGTTATGTTGTGGTCCACATTTCATATCCCTCTCTCTGGGTGTATATGACTTTCTTCAGTGAACAATTGGAACTGGTTTGAAACATCTCACTGTTGAAGAGAGCCATGTCCATCAGAATTGATCGTCATATAGTATTGTTGTTGCTGTGTATAATGATCTCCTGGTTCTGCTCATTTCACTCAGCATCAGTTCATGCAAGTCTCTCCAGGTCTCTCTGAAATCGTCCTGCTGGTCATTCCTTACAAAACAATAATATTCCATAATATTCATATACCATAATTTATTCAGCCATTCTCCAATTGAAGGGCATCTATTCAGTTTCCAGTTTCTTGCCACTACAAAAAGGGCTGCCACAAACATTCTTGCACATGTGGGGCCCTATCCCTCCTCTAAGATCACTTTGGGATATAGGCCCAATAGAAATGCTGCTGGGTCAAACGGTATGCACAGTTTGATAAATTTTTGAGCATTGTTCCAAATTGCTCTCTAGAATGGCTGGATCCATTCACAGTTCCACCAACAATGCATCAGTGTCCCAAACTGCCTCAAATTTATAAGAATAAAATCCATTCTTCAATTGATAAATGGTAAAAGAATTTTCAAATGAAGAAATTAAAACCAGTTCTAGTCATATGAAAAAAATGCTCTAAATCACTATATCAGAAAAATACAAATTAAGACAACTCTGAGGTACCACTACATACCTCTCAGATGGGCTAAGATGATAGGAAAAGATAATGATGAATGTTGCAAGGGACATGGGAAAAATGGGACACTAATTTATTGTTGGTGGAGTTGTGAACTGATACAACCATTCTGGAGAACAATATGGAACTGTGAGCAAAGGGGTATCAAACTGTGCATAGCCTTTATTCCAGCAGTATCTCTACGTGGCCTGATGCCAAAGAGATCATAAAAGAAAGGAAAAGGATGCACATTTGGAAAAACATTTATAGCAGCCCTTTTTGTAGTAGCAAGAAAATGGAAAGTGAGTAGATGCCCATCAATTGGGGAATAGTTGAATAATTGTGGTATATGACTATAGTGGAAAATTATTGCTCTGTAAGAAATAATAAGCACTTGATTTCAGAATAGCCGGGACAGACTTACATGAATTGATACTAAGTGAAGTACATAGAACTAAGAGAACATTGTACATGGAAATAGCAAGATTATATGATGATCAATTCTGATGGAGATGGATCTTTTCAACAATGAAATTATTCAGGACAGTTCCAATGGTCTTGTAATGGAGAGAGATATCTGTACCCATGCAGAGAACTGTGGGAACTGAATGTGAATCACAGCATAGTATTTTCACCCTTTTTGTTATTAACTTGCTTTTTGTTTTCTTTGCCATTTTTCTCGCTTTGATTTGATTTTTCTTGTGCAGCATGATAAATGTGGAAATGTATGTAGAAGAATTGCACCTGTTTAACATATATTGAATTACTTGCTGTCTAGGGGGGTGGGAAAGGAAGGGAGAAAACAATTGGAACACAAGGCTTTGCAAGGATGAATGTTGAAAACTATGTATGAAAACTATTTTGAAAATAAAAAGTTAAAAAAATAAAAGAGATAAACAATTTTATTTTCAAAATCTCAGTGATCCCCCTTCACTTAAAGCCTTGCTTTCTTTATGAAGATTTTCTGCACATATGTATACACTGAACATTTTTCTCTTTTGGTATCTCGAGAATATCAAGAGTAGGGACTGCTAGATGGTGCAGTAGAAAGAGGACTGGCCCTGAATTCAGGAGGACCTTAGTTCAAATTCAGTCTCAGTAAAATAACTCTTACTAACTGTGTGACTGTGAACAAATCACTTTACCCCAATTGCCTTGTCAAAAAAATCAAGTATATGCAAAGCTATTTTATCTATATTAATTTTGGTTAAAGAATACCATTTAATCCTCCCCAAGTGGGAGGAATCATGAACAGGAAAGTTTATGCATTATTATTTTAATGCTGTTCTTTTGAGCCTTGGAGTAGAGGAAAAGATTGAAGAGAGCAGGTAGGGATTTGACCCAGGTAAATAACAAACGTAGTGAGAAAAGCAAAATGGCAACAGGACTGTTGAGAGAGAGAGAGGTGGATTAGGGGTAAGCCAGGGAGTAAAATCAATCTTGTCAGGGACATAAAAGGTTTGTTTCAGCATGAGAAGATCAAAAGACTGAGGTAAGGGAAAAATGCTGGCCATTATGAAGTAGGGGTGGAAGCAAATCCATTAATTTTTGGCTATCTGAGGCAAAGCCCAGGTTTCACCATTAAATAAATTACTCTGCCAATATTTACTCATTACAATGAAATTAAGATTTGGTTTCTCAAACCACTTTATATATCTATTAGGGGACATATTATCCAAGTTAAAAAAAGGAACTAGAGACTCATGATTCTAACATAAAGAAAAAAAAAAGGACAAATGAAAATAAAAGTAAAAGAAATAGCTATCCAAACATTTAGAATGAAACTGAATAATTTGGTCAATAATCTAGTTGTATGAACCATAAGAAATTAATTATGCCTGGACATTAGACACAATATTTACTTTGCGTCCATTTATTACATAATTCAAAATTGAGAAAAGTCTTAATGTATTGTTCTTTTTGGACAAAGGATAGACAGTTCGTATGAAGTTTTTATTGTTGTTCTTTTTACTGTTGAGTTTTGTTGTGAGTTAAATTTTTCTTTGTTGCTGTTGTGAAATAAAAGAAAGCTGAAAATTGCAATTTTAAATGAGTTTGTCTCAAGATATAGATGTGAGCTATATCCTGAATTATGGAAAAAGGATTTTTAAGAGATGAGGAAGAACCACTCTTCCCTAGTCTCTGGGAAACAGTGAAGAATGGAATATTTTTCTAAGATCAGATATGGACGAATATCTGAATTTTCAAAATGAAGCAAAAAGAATAATAAAAACAATGATGACAGTAATGAACTCTTATATGGTGTTTTAGAAATTAAACAAAGTTTTCTGTATCATGGAAGGTACAGGATATGTTGATACTCAGCAAAATTCAAGAATTGATGATTGTAGAGGGTTTTTTTTGTTTTGTTTTGTTAATTTTTTTGCTTGTTTGTAATTTAGCATTTAATGAAGAGTATTGTTATCAACAGGAACACGATGCTACTTTCAAGCCACTCTACCTTCACTTCATGTTCTTTTTAAGACTTTTATTTAGTATTTTTCCCACAAGTATATGTAGTAACAATTTCCAACATTTAAAAACTGCATTCCGAATTCTCTCCCTTCCTTCTTCCCCACCCCACTCCTTACTGAGAAGGCATGCAATTTTATATAAGTTATACATGTGTGCTCAAGTAAAATATTTCCAAATTAGTCATTTTATGAAAGAAAACATAGACAACCCCCCAAAAAAAAACCCTCAAGAAAAGGACATTTTTAAAAGCATGCATCAATCTGTATTCAGACACCATCAGTTTTTTCTCTGGAGATGGATAGCACTTTTGATCATAAGTCCTTTACAACTGTCTTAGGTCTGAATTGATGAGTACAGCTAAGTCATTCACAGATGATCATCTTTTCAATATTGTTATTACTTTTTATACAAAACATTTCACTTTACATGCAAGCATCATGCTCATTATTTCTTATAACACAATATTCTTTAATTACAATCACATATATGTTCAGCCATTTCCCAATTGATGGGATCCCCTCAGTATCCAATTCTTTGGAAAAGAGCTGCTATAACTATTTTGTACATATCTTTATACATTTTTCTTTTTGTTTTTTATCTCTTTTTGGAACTAGACATAGTAGTGGTATTGCTAGGTCAGAGGTTCTTTGTGGTTTTATATCCCTTTGGACATAGTTCCAAATGGCTATGTGAAATGGTTAAAGCAGTTCACAATTCCACCAATCAGAACCCTAAAATCTTTTATACATATGAGCATACGATATGAGGATCTGATATTCTCAGATCCTTGAAAGGAGAAGCACATGCAAAATACAATTAACTATCAAAAAACTTGCATTGATTTTATAAGCTAGTTTTGTCAATTGCATATCAATTGATAGTGAAGAAAGTACTTGTTGAGATTTAATATGAGAAGCGAAGTCAGAAAGTGTCTCAAGCTTTATTTGAATCCTGTTATTCCTGACTTTGGGTTCAACACTATCCACTGTACCTTCTTACTGCTGCTCAAATTAAATGTTAGTTTAAATAATTTAACCAGAAAATAATTCACAGTTACTAAGATAGATTCATATTTATACCAGCAATGCAAAGCTGATTCAACTTTTTAAAAAATTGAATTACCAGTTACCAAATCAATGGAAATTGCAATAAAAATACATTTCAATAGATACAGTAAAAACAACAACCACAAAAACTTTGACAAAACTCAGCATGCATTACATGTTAAAAATTCTAAAAATCTTAAGCATGTAAAGCCCCACTTTTGTTCTCTGCTTTTTTCTCTTTTTCTGTTTCTGTCTTTGTCTCTGTATATATGTATATGTATATATGTATAGGCACAGTAAAACAAGAACTTATTAATTGAACAATTTTAATTAAAATATGTTAAAATTATTTCCATTGGATAAACTCTAGAAACTTTACTAATACAAAAAGGATGTAAAGTAAGAATGACCTTTTCCCCATAATTACTTGACATAGTTCTAAAAATAATAACCAGAGCAATAATCAAAAGCATAAGCAATGACAAAGAAGAGACAAAGGCATTTCTAATTGTGTAACATGATTGTGTATGTAGAAAGAATCTGTGACAATTTATCATTTCAGTAAATAATGGATCAGTTTTAGGGCACAAAATAAATCTATAAAATTTGTCAGCTTTCTTCCTAAGACCAACAAAAGTGACAATGAAATTATAAGAGAAATTAAAATAAAAATAACCATAGGTTTCAAATGCTTCTTTTTCTTTTCTTTTGTGTTTTTTTCAAATATGTGGGGTTTTTATATATTGAGATTAAGCATAACTTTTTAGCTCATTGTGAAATATATCGAAAGAAAGCAGTTGGTCTAAAATGAATTCCTGCCAATTTGCTTTTCAGTTATCTATCATTTTTTGAAAAACCAAAAGAGCTCTTTCTCCAATTATTTTTATTCTTGGGTTTATTGAACACTGGCCTACTATTTTCATTTGCTCCTGTTTCTTGCTTATGCCATCTGTTCAAATTATCCACTTTTATTATCTTTCCAGAAATAATGTAAATATAAAGACAAAAGCATTAATAAAATTTATTTTTAAATATAAAAAACAATAATAATGAAAGAATTTATAAATATTAACCACTACATTGACTATGCTAGTTCAAAAGATGATTTGAAAGAAGCAAAACTCACTTTGGCATACATTAGCTATGAAATGTTAGCAAAACAGGCATTTCCCCCCCAAACTTACTCTTGGATCATATTAATTGAATATTAAAGATTTTATGAAAACAAAGACAATATTGATGAAAGCCAACTTTACCCAACTTATCTTCTCTTATGACACAATTACATTCTTAGCCATGTCTTATTCATCATTTTGATCAATGACCAAAAGCAAAGGAAAGCATTCTTATTAAAACTGCAGATAGCCAAAAATCCTATTACACTGAATAAAAGGATCATAAGTTTGTAAAGATATCATTAGACTGTGATAATGGAAAGAAAAAAACATTAAAAAGTCATAAAGATTCAAAAATTGAACATTACAAAACTGTATGTTGTTTTATTATATTCTCTTTCCTTTATATCTAATACCAATATTCATTATGCGTAAAATCTGATCTGACAGCAATTCATATGAAAAATGTTTGATGATTTTAGTAAAATACATGCTGTATATGAAAAAAGTGAAATGAACAAGTAAATAATAAAGAAATATTTTCTTTGTTGTTGTTCAGTGGTGTATAATTCTTTGTGACACTGCAGACCAATCATCCATGGGTTTTTCTTGGCAAGGATATTGGAATTCTTTGTCATTTCCTTCTCCAGTTTTATGTAAGCAGGAGTTGTGACTTGCCCATACATCTAATACAAGTAGAGTGTTTAAGATAAGATTTGAACACTGATTCTGATCTTTTTCTGAGTCCAAACCCAGTGCTCTTATCCCGTGTGCCATCTAGATTACCCATAGTTTTGTAATCTTTTAAGAATTTTTCAGTAGGGGACAGACAGCAAAATGAGTATATTGTTCAGATAAAAAAGATGAAATAATCCCATTGTATTCTGCACTGATTAGTCTACCCCAAAACAGAGGTGTCAAATACCTAAATTAAAATTATATAATCTTAGAGATGAAAGTAATGTTAGAGTCATTCTAGTCTCAAGACTAATGTCATCTAATTCACCTTCCTCTAAAGAGAAATGCCTTCTGTAACATTCTTAACAGCCCATCATACTCCTAAGTGTGACCTGAACATTGATTAATATGTAATTGGAAAATATTTTTAAATAACACATGGATAATAAAAATACATGTTTTTTTCTAAATTATTATGTGGCCTATAGAGATTTGTTTATATGGATTACTGAACCCTGTTTCTAGCTGAGTCAGATACTTCTACTCTAAAACAATGCATTCAGTTTTGAGGGCCATACCTTGGGTAAGGCTTTTGGTAAAATAAAGTTAATCAAGAAACATAGAAAACATGATTGATTTAACTAAAGATATTTGGAAATCTCTCCAAAAAATGGAATTTAGGGAATAAAATAATGAGGGATTGATAGCAATTGCCTTCAAATATTTGAAAACTTGGTCAGTGAAATGCATATGTTCTTTTGAAGAAATGGTGTATTTTTAATTTTCATCTTTGTATCTGGGGCAACTAGCAAAATATTTTAGAAAGAGTTGACACTTAATAAGTGTATCAATTTGAATTGAAATTAAATGGAACAGAAACAATAGATAACTAATATTTCTTCTAAGGTCATATCACTAACAAATAGAGAGTACGAAGAGGAAGAATCCAGTCTGACAGAATTTCCATCTATTCATCAATCTATTCATCAATGAGCACTCACATAAGGCAGTCAGGTCATTGTAATTGGAAATAATCAGGCGAATGCTGAATGGTTGTCTCTTCAGAATTTTATAGAAGAGCTTCTTACTTTAGCGGAAGGATAGACTAGATGACATTAATCTCGAGAATAGAAAGATGTTAATATTCCCTCTTTCTCTAAGATCCTATGATTAACAAGATTAGCAAAGGGTCCTTTTGGATTGCTTTAAAGTATGAGGTAACTCTACCCCCTGTCTTGTCTCTTTAAACCTGTTCTATAATACAAAAGGGAACAAGAAAAAAGAAATGCACCTTCAGAACTTTTCATTATTAATGATGCTCTATGACAAAATTGGAAATCTGCTACTGTACCCCAAGGGGGTGATTAATTTAGCAGACTAGGAATTTTGATTAAAAGGGAATGAAATGTCTGATGCATAGTCTATTTATCAATTATTATGATATTAAAATGATATTAAAACACCCTAATCACAGTGGTACCTAAATTAAGGCTTCACAACATAAATGTCACTTCATTTTGCTTCTCTTGATATAGTTATGTTGTACAGGTTTATTATCTATGAGTGATTGTGTGTGTGTGTGTGTGTGTGTGTGTGTGCATCTGTGTCTGTATACAAGCAAATGTGTTTCCATTGTAATATAATGAGTTTTTAGAAGAAATAGCATAACAAGAAAATATTTTCCCATATATGTTGCTCATTTTGTCTTAATAGCAGTGTGAGGTGAGGAAGTATAATAGTTTGAGTGTGCAAATAGAGACTTTTAAATTGAGAATTTGGGAGCATCATGATATGAGGTTCAATGACTCCTCTTAAAATCAGGAAACCTACACTTCAAGTCTTCTCCAATTGATTGTGTGACAGTAGACAAAAGAACCTTTTAGTTCTAGAGGCTACTCTCATACATCACAAATTACAATAAAACTGTTGATTTGCATCAGAGAAGTAAGTTTATGTACTTGAGATTCTCATTGACAAAACCATAGTTTGGAACAAAATATTACTAATAAAACAATTAAAGACACCAGAATATTTCAACATATATGCTTCTTATCAAACTACCTTATAATTATAATATATACATAATTCTTAACTGACTAGCAAACTATTGTT
Source organism: Myrmecobius fasciatus (assembly GCA_023553655.1). Classification (NCBI taxonomy): domain Eukaryota; kingdom Metazoa; phylum Chordata; class Mammalia; order Dasyuromorphia; family Myrmecobiidae; genus Myrmecobius; species Myrmecobius fasciatus. The sequence continues at coordinate 71,514 of JAJPUD010005166.1, forward strand.
ATCTTAATGTATTTTTTCGATCCTAAAATTATTCCTATTTTGTTGCAATATTGACTCTGATATTAATTTTCCCAAAGGAGGCACTTGTCTCTTTATGGTTAAGGGAGCAGCAGTACTTAATCATTTTATATCTATTAATGCTCCTAGTGAATGAATTTAATAATTAATATTAATACACCTTGTCTGATGCTTTTTCTGTTTATGAGAATAGCCAGCATTCTTTTCAAATGCTATCATCTAAGATTCTATATGCAAGCATTCAAGTGAATATTTGAGATTAAATGTTCATTTGACTAGAACAAATTATTTGGGAGAGCCTAATTCATACAAACTGCAAATAAAGAAAAGTAAAATGCTCTTTGAAGGGAAGTTTTCACACTTTACCTGTGATTTTAAATTGTTATATAGGAAAATATTCTTTTAAAAATTCCTAATTTCTAAAATTATTATGTAAATCAGAGAAAAATATGGAAATAAAATAAGCATTTAATTAAATAATAGTAAAAATATTTTGCAAAACATAAGGCACTACATAATTACAAGTTCTTATAATAAATTTATTGTTAATATGAAGTAGTATGAAGTAGTAAATAGAGTTCTGGAAGACATGGGTTGAAATCTTTACTCTCTTAAACTATCAATTATGTAGATAATTTTGTAATTTCATGCCTTGTAGAAGGTATTTATGGAGGAATCTTCCTCATCTTTGAATTTTCTGTTATTAAAATAAAAAATTAGTCATTGATTTTCCTATCATTATTACATGGCAGTTACTATGTCCAGGCACTGTGCTAAGCACTTTAGAATTATTATTTCTTTGGCTAAAAACAATGACTAGGTGCTATTGTTATCCTTACTTTACATATTAGGAAAATAAGGCAAACAAATTGTGACTTGTCCAGGATCCCACAGTGATTTTCTAAGTTTGTATTTGAATTTAGATTTTCTTTTCTCCAGTTAGTTCAGATAAAAATGGCCTTGGGAAAAGCTGCAATTCTATTTATGTAGAAAAACTAAGACAATAATTGCCCAGTTGAGTAAAGTAAATATGGTTAAATAAATGTATTGATAGGGGCAGCTAGGTGGCGCAGTGGATGGAGCACCGGCCCTGAGGTCAGGAGGACCTGAGTTCAAGTCTGATCTCAGACACGTAACAGTTGTGTGACCCTGGGCAAGTCACTTAACCCCAATTGCCTCAGCAAAAAGCAAAAATAAATAAATAAATAAATAAGTGTATTGAGGTAAAAGTTCTTCAAAACTATTCCAGATTCAATAATGAGGATTATATGGATTTTATCTTGTCCCTAAATATTTTTATTTCCTATTCTAGTTCTTATACTCGAAGGTTTTTAATTTAACATTGCTTGGAGATTATATTATTATGATATTACTATCATAAGCAACTTTTCAAGGAGACATGTAATGAGTAAAATGGTACCAGTTTTCAGTTTACATTTATCACTTGGTTTCAGTTGTTGAGATTACACATATATTTAAAGATCTTTCAAAAGAGATTCAGAAGGAGTGAATATGGTGGAGTAAATGGAGCACTCTGATAAACTCTTCTAATATTTTCCTCCATATAACATTAAAATAATGGCTCAAATCAAATTCTAGAACGACAGAGACAACAAAAGATTGAGATGAGATATTCTTCCAGTCTGGGCAACTTAGGAGATAGGAAAGAAAGATTTGTGACATGGGAATAGAAGTTGGAGAATGTGGTTCAAATACTAGCCATGGGACTACGCAGTGGTGACAGAAGTACCAGCAACTTCAGAAGTTTTCAAGTCAGGTATGATGATGTGACCTTGGACCTAAGCACAACAAGATACTTTATGCTATCACTGGGCACAAGACTAGATGCTTTATGACGAATTTATTGTGTATATGCACTTCTTTTTTTTTTTTTATTAAAGCTTTTTATTTGTATAACATAT
>JAJPUD010005166.1:73853-86472 GCA_023553655.1 Myrmecobius fasciatus
TAGTTTTTTAGTTGATTCTCTAGGGTTCTCTAAGTAGACCATCATATCATCTGCAAAGAGTGATAATTTGGTTTCCTCATGATGTACTCTAATTCCTTTAATCTCTTTTTCTTGTCTTATTGCCAAGGCTAGCATTTCTAATACAATATTGAACAGTAATGGTGATAGTGGACAACCTTGTTTCACCCCTGATCTTATTGGGAATGGTTCCAGTTTATCACCATTACATATGATGCTAGCTGATGGTTTTAAATAGATGCTACCAACTATTTTAAGGAAAAGTCCATTAATTCCTATACTCTCTAATGTTTTTAATAGGAATGGATGTTGGATTTTATCAAATGCTTTTTCTGCATCTATTGAGATTATCATATATTTTTTGTTAATTTGGTTATTAATATAGTCAATTATATTAATAGTTTTCCTAATATTGAACCATCCCTGCATTCCTGGTATAAATCCTACTTGGTCATGGTGTATTATTCTGGGAATGATTTTCTGTAATCTCTTTGTAAAGCTAACATTTCTAATACAATATTAAATAGTAATGGTGACAGTAGGCAGCCTTGTTTCACTCCTGATCTTATTGGGAATGGTTTTAGTTTGTCTCCATGTGTATATGCACTTCTAAGTGAAAATCAGTGAAAAAGAAGAATGAGTGAAAAAGGATCAGAATCATTTTTGGATACAAGGGTTCAGGGGACCTGAGCAAGAGTGTCACTTGTGACCCCAAGGTAGGTAGCAAGGATCTAGAGGAACAGTATCTATTTGAGTTTCAAAGGACCAGGGACACTGAATAGTGGTATTGTTCCTTGTCTCAAGGGAGTAGGGGCCTGGAGGATCAATATTGGTTGTAATCCCAAGAAATCAAAGGCCCTTCCTAAGAGAGATTCATAATGAAAGCAAAGAGTCCAGTGACTACACTTCTTCCTAGATAACTCCACCTTGGAAGCCCCCAAAAAATCCAAAGTCCCAGAATTAGTTCTGAAAATAGCAGAGAAAAAAAAAGATACTTTGGTGACAAGGAATATCAAGTTGCAAACTTGGAACATAATAAAATTAAAACAGAAGCAAAATCTCAAAGGAAAAAAAGTGAATTGGACATAAGAACAAGAAGAATTCTTAGAAGAGCTAAAATGATTCTCAAAATATTAAAGAAAATATTAGGCAAAGAAATGAGAGCAAGGAAGAAAATTATGAACAGACAAATAATAACTTGGTAATGCAGGCATCCCCCAAAAAACCCTAAGTAAATTACACCTTATAAAACAGAATTTGACAAATGTGAAAAGAGGTGCAAAACTTCACAGATCAAAATAACCCCTTAAAAAGCAGTTTGCCAAAAGGAAAAAAATGGTACTAATGCTCACTGAAGAAAGTAATTCAGTAAAAATTAGAATTGAGAGAGGGGAAGCTAATCACTCTTTTAGATATAAAGAAATAATAAAACACTAAAAGCAATGAAAGAATGATAGAAAAAAAATGTGAATATCTTATTGGGAAAATAGCCTTGAAAATGGATCAAGAAAAAATAAGTACTTAATTACTGAATGAATTAAAAACCATGTTCAAAGAAAGAGTCTAGATAATCTATTTAAAGAATTTAGAAAGGAAGTTGTCATGATATCCTATTGAAATTGAAAAAAACAAAACAACAAAAAAAAAAAAAACACCAGGCAACACCTAAAAAAACCCACAATCAAAACTGCCAGTAATATTAGGGCCAAAATCCAAATTCAAAAGATATCCAGAAGTGAATTTGGTGGAGTAGATGAAGCACTCTGTTAAGCTCTTCTAACATTCCCCTCCATATAACATTAAGATGATAACTCAAATCTACGTGGAAAGATAAGTAAAATTTCCAAGAACTTTCCCATTATTAGATTACCTAGAGATATTTTAAATAAATCAATGACATAGAAGTGAGTCATTTATTTTGCGATGATGGAAAAATAAAAAAAAGATAGTCAAAAAAGAATAAAGCCCTGGGGTGAGTTAGAGGAAGAATGGGAAAAATTATCTTATATAAAAGGTGTGTAGGGAAGAGATGGTGGGTTGGGTAGTGCTTGGCCTTACTCATATCTAAATTGGCTCAAAGAGGGGAAAAATACATACATACTCAGTTAATAATAGAAATATATTGTACCTCATAGGGAATTTAGAAAAACAGAATAGATAAAAGTGAGTCTGATAAAAGGGATGGCAGATAAAAAAAGGCAATGGTTAGAAGCATTTCCCTTTGGGAAAGGGATTGGATACAAAGAAAGGAAATAAACACAAGAAAGTAGGATCAAGGGAAATGTACAGTTTAGTAATAACTGTGTTTATCAATGGAAGGAACACAAGCATAAAATGGATACAGATAACAGAATAAATTAGAAACCAAAACACAATATGTTGTTTAAAACAACAACACTTGAAACACAAATACTTAATGGGAATAGAAATGACCAAACTGTTATGCTTCAACTGAAGTAAAAACACAGGAATAGTAATAATCTCAGACAAAGAAAAAATAAGCTAAATTACAACAGATAAGCATGGCAACTGCACCATAGATGATGAAATAGTATCACTACTAAACATATAGACCAGATTAACAGATGAGGAAATAAATTATTTAAATAGCCCCATTTTAGAAAAAAAAAATGAATAAGCCATTAATGAACTCTGTAAGAAAAATTCTTCAGGGCCAGATGGATTTACAAGTGCATTCTACCAAACATTTGAAATACAAATAAGTTCAATACTAGGCAAACTATGTGGGAAAATAGGTAAAGGAGTATTGCCAAATTCCTTTTATGACATAAATTATGGTACTGATACCTAAACCAGGAAGAGTCAAAACAGAGAAAGAAAATCACAGACCAATCTTCCCAATCATATTGATATAAACATTTTAAATAAAATGCAGGGCCACTACAAGGGTCTGTATTCCAAGGAAATCATAAAGGAAAGAAAAGGATACACATGTGCAAAAATGTTTGTAGTAGTTCTTTTTGTGGTAGCAAAGAATTGGAAAATGAGTAAATGCCCATCAATTGGGGCATGGTTGAATAAGTTGTGGCATATGAGGTAATGAATATTATTTTTCTCTAAAAATGATAAAGTAGTTGATTTTAGAAAGGCCTGGAAAGATTTACATGAAATGATGTCGACCAAAATAAGAAGAACCAAGAATACATTGCACTCAATAACAGCCAGAATTTGTGATGATCAATTATGAAAGACTTAGTTCTTCTCAAAAGTACAGTGATCCACGGCAATCCCAATAGACTTTGGACAGAAAATTCCATTTGCATTCAGATAAGGAACTGTCAAAATGAATATAAATCAATATACTGTTAATTTTTTTGTTTTTTTTTTCTCTCCCATGATTTTTCCCTTTTTTCTGATTTTTCTCTCCCAATATGATTCATAAAGCAATGTGTATTGTAATTAATTAATTAATATTACTAAGAATATATATATACATACATATATATATATAAAATGGCATATCATCTCTATTTTAAAGGAAAAAATAAATAAATTACAGGCAAAAACTGACACTAATACTTTATGTAGCTTTATCTTAATTATACAGGAACCTTCACAGTAATTCAGCAAGTATTAGGGAATAAAATCATCACAACCAAAATGTAGAAAAGCAGAAAAGAAAAATGCACCCTTTTGACTATAAAAAAATAAAAATTATATGCAATTAAGGACCATGGAAGCATTGAATATAAATTAATTGAAGACGAAATAATTCTAAAGAGAGGGTCAAAGAACAAATTGCAGAATCAATTAATAGTTTTATTAAAGATAATGACAACAATGAAACATTACAAAAATTTATGTAATGACTCTAAAATAGTACTGAAATTAATACCTCTAAATGTATAAATCATAAAAAAGCAAAAGAGTAAATCAATGGAATGAACAAACATGCAACTGAAAACTAGTAGAAGGACAAATTAAAAATCCCCAAGTAAACAATTTGGAATGGAAATCCTAAAAAATAAAAGAAAGATAGAAGATACTCTTCAAGAGACAAGATGGCAGAATAAGAAGTGCATTGTTATAATGCTACTATCTTCATCTCCAGACAACCATAAAATATTGCTCCAAGACATGGAACAGCAGAGCCAGCAAAGAATAGGCTGAAATAATATTTTAGCCCAAGAAATTTGGAAGATCACTAGGAAGGATAGATCTCATTTGGGCAAAGGGAAGCCATAGTTTGGAACAAGAAACTTCCCAGCAAAATTCATTTCAGTAAATTGGCAGGAGATCCTGAAACCCAATGTGATGTAGTGGGCAAACACAACATCTCCAGATGCCTTAGCTTTCAGACTCCAGTTCCAGGAACCACCACATTCTTTGGTGTAACCCTGGGAAAACAGGCATCCTCCAACAATTGGAACTGCATGTGTTTCAGTACAACCCCAGAGAAACAGGCAACCACTAATCCTATAGGAGTTTAAGCAAGCAGACAGTATATAGAGTTAGTCTATAGAGGTCAGACCACAATATACTTCATTGTAGTCACCTACTTCCTAGAAATGACTGCAGAAACATCCCAGTCAGCCTCAGACTACTACAAACACTTTGACAAGGACCCCTTTCCAGCACCAAGTCAGCTGCTAGACCCCATCAGACTTCAGCAGTGCCAGCCACTCCCCAATACAGTGATAGACATGAGGGTTCCCTATGGCCTTCAGGAAAACATCAGTATTACATCGGATAAATAACTGGGGCTTGCAGCCACTGGCACAAGAAACCTAACATAGTACTCTTTGCACCTAAGGAGCAGAGCTTAAATTTTAAACAAAGTAAAACATCCCATCTCCTCCAAAAATGAATAACAAAAAAAGTAAAAAATCTGACCATAGAAAGTTATTATGGTGACAGAGAAGAACAACCCAAAAATTCAGAAGAGGTCAACAATATAAAAAAACCTCAGAGAAACAATGATCTCAAGGTCAGAGAGAATTCATAGAAGAACTCACAGAGAAGCTTAAAATCATATAAAAGAGAAGAAATTGGGAAAAAGAAATGAGAGTGATGAAAGAGAATTATGAGGAGAAAGTATCAACAGCTTGGAAAACTGCCTACAAAGTAGAATTGGTTAAATGGGAAAGGAGATATAAAAATCTACTGAAGAAAACAACTCATTAAAGAATACAATTGGCCAAATGGAAAAGAAATTACAAATGTTAATTGAGAAAATCATCACCTTAAAAGTTACAGTGGAGCAAGTGGAAACTATTGACTCTATGAGACATTAAGAATGGATCAAACAAATTCAAAAGAATGAAAAAAATGGAAGAAAATATAAAATACTTTATGGAAAAAACAGCTGTTGTGGAAAATTGATCCATATGGGGTTGTAACCCATAGTTTAAGAAGCTTTGAAAAATAATCAGCATATATAGAAATCTAGTTCATTTGGCTAGGAAATAGGAGGGGAGGAGATTAAGCAAAGTATGGGTGGAGATTGACAGAAGGAAGGACATATCAAGTGAGGTAATAGAAGCAAAACACTAGTGAAGAAGGAAAATGTAAAAAGAGAGAGCCAACAAACATGAAGAATTGGATAGAGGGAAATACATAAGTAGTAACCATAACTGTAAATGTACAAATTAGAAGACTTGTCAGATTTATGAGGAGGGTTCAGAATTCATGACCAAACAAGAAATAAAAGAGCATTGCAAAATGCAAAATAGATAAACTTGATCATATTAAATTTATTTTTTAATAAAAAAAAACCTAATATACACAAGATTGGAAGGAAAGCAGAAAGCTGTGAAAAAATCTTTATAGTATTGTGCCTCTGATAAGTCTCATTTCTTAAATATATGTATAATACCAGATAAAATTTGTAAGAATACAAGTCATTTCCCAGTTGATAAATGGTCAAAGGATATGAACTGATGAAGAAATCAAAGCTATTTATTTGCATATGAAGTGCTCTAAATCACTTTTGATTAGAGAAATGCATATGAGATACCTATCATATTGGCTAATGACCACTTATCACATCATATCTATCAGACTGACTAATATGATAAGGAGGTAAGGAATGTTGGAAAGGCTTGGGGAAAATCGGGACACCAAAACACTGTGGTGGTGTTTTGAAATGATCCAAACATTCTAGAGAGCAATTTGGAACAATGTCCAAAAGGGCAACCAAACTGTGCATACTTTTCCATCCAGCAATACCACTACTAGATCTGTATTCCAAACACATCATTAAAATGGGGGAAAGGTTCTACATGTGCAAAAAAATTCAGAGCAGATCTTTTTTGTGGTGACAAAGAATTAGAAAATGAGATAACGCTGGTGAATTGAAGAATGACTGAACAAGCTGTGGTATATGAATATAATGGAATACTATTGTGCAATAGGAAATGATGAACAGGCAGATTTAGAAAAAACTGAAAATTTGTACATAATTATGTAAAGTGAAATGAGCAGTAACATTGTAGGCAGTAACAGCAATATTGTGTGGAGATCAACTAGGAATGAATCAATTTTTCTCAGCAACACAAAGATCCAAGACAAGTACAAAGGATTCATGAAGGAAAATGCTATCCACATTCAAATAAAGAACTAATGGATTCTGAATGCAGATCAAAGTATGTTTTCTTTTCTTATCTTATTCTTTCTCATAGTTTTTCTCCCTTTTGATCTTCTGCTTCTTCTTTCACATGTGACTAATATGAAAATATAATATGTATAAACTGTATAAAACTGCCTACCATTTTCAGAAGAGGGAGAAAGGAAGAGAAAAATTTAGAACTCAAAATCTTATAAAAATGAATGGTAAAAATTGTCAACATGTAGCTGGGAAAAAATAAAATGCCTTAAAATGCAAAAAAAAAAAATGGGGGAGAAGAAAGATCAATAGAATGGAAAGTTTAAAGGAATTTAAAAATAATTAAAAATAATTAATATATACAACTATGAATTGTTTTTATGGAAAAAAATAGATAAACCAACAATTAATTTGTTTTTAAAGCATAAAGAATACCAAATCAATAGCATCAAAAGTCAAAAGGATTACTATACCACCAATGATGATGAAATTAAATCATTTACATTATTTATCTTCATATACCAAAACTTTTTCAGCCATTCCCTAATTGATGGCTACCTACTTGTTTTCCAGTTCTTTACTACCACAAAAAGAGCTGCTACAAACATATTTGAACATACATGTGGATCCTTTTCCTTCCTTTATGGTTTCCTTGGGATACAGACCCAGAAGAGATACTGGATCAAAGTGTATGCAGTTTGATAGCCCTTTGGACATAATTATAAATTGTTCTCCAAAATGTTTGAATCAGTTCACAACTCCTCCAATAATGCATCAGTACCCCCTTTTTCCACATCTCCTTCACATTTATGATTATTTTTCTTGTTATCTTAGCCAATTTGAGAGGTGTGCAATAGTACCACAGAGTTGTTTTAATTTGCATTTCTCTAATCTATAGTAATTTAGAGCATTTTTTTGATATGACTATAGATGGCTTTAAATTTATCATCTGAAAATTGTCTGTTAATATCCTTTGACCATTTTTCAAATGAGGAATGACTTGTATTCTAATAAATTTTATACAGTTCTTTATGAATTTTAGAAATGAGACCTCTGTCAGAGGCAATTGTGACAAAGGCCTCATTTCTAAAATTCATAAAGAACTGTATTGCAAAAAAAACTTTTCCCCAGTTTTGTACATCCCTTTTAATCTTATTTGTGTTCATTTTGTTTGTGCAAAAGCTTTTTAATTTAGTGTAATTAAAGATGTCTATTTTGCATTTCATAATGTTCTTTAGTTCTTCTTTGTTCATAAATTCCTCCATTTCCAAAACCCTGATAAGTAAACTATCCCTTTTGCTCCTAATTAACTTATACTATCAAATAATTTCCTTAATAAATATTGATGCATAAAAATTAAATAAAATACTAGCAAGGAAATTACAGCAATCTATCATAAAAATATGCAATATGATTAAGTGGGATTTATTGAGGAATTAAGGGATCATTCAATATTAAGAAAACTTTCACCATAATTCACCATATCAATAACAAAAATTATATGATCATGTCAATTGATGTAGAAAAAAAGTTATTGACAAACCACAACATCCATTCCTATTAAAAACAGTAGAAAACATGAGAATCAATGGATTCTTTCTTAAAATAAATCTAAAACCAAAAGTGGGTATCATTTATAACAAAGATAAACTTGAACCCTCCCAAATAACATCAGAAGTGAAGCAAGGATGTTCATTATGACCACTATTATTCAGTATTATACAGAATATGTTCCAAATGGAAATAAAGCAAGAAAAATAAAGAAAAAATAGACAATAGGTAACAAAACTATCAGTCTTTGCTCTTTATATGATTGTTTACTTACAAAACTCAAGACACTCAAGTAAAAAAACTATATAGAAGAATTAACAACTTTAGTGAAGTTGTAGAACAAAAAATAAATGCATGTCATCAACTATTTTATGTACTACCAACCAAATTCAGCCGCAAGAGATAGAAAAAGAAGCCCCACTTAAAAGTAACTGCAGATAATATAAAATACTGCCAAGATAAACTCAGAGATTATATGGACTTGATTAAAAATCTCTTCAACTAAGTAAAGCCAGATCCCAACAAACAAAGAGAGATATATTAATTGGCTATGGCCAGACTGAGCTAAAAATGAGAATTACATCTAAATTAATTTCCTTATTCATTTCTATAATTTGCTTATTCAGTGCTATAATTTTAGAGTCAAAAAAATAACAAAATTCATCGGATAGAATACAGTTCAAATATATCAATGGAATCAATGCAAAAAAAAAATGAAAGAAAATTGTCTAGTCATCTTGTTGTTCAGTCATTTTTCAGTCATGTCCATCACTTAATCACCCTATTTAGAGTTTTCCTAGCAAAGATACTAGCCTCATTGGCTATTTTCTTCTGCAGCTCATTTTACAGATATGGAACTAAGGTTTAAGTCAGTTGCCCAGGGTTGCACAGTTAATAAGTATCTAAAGTGAGATTTCAACTCAGATGTCCTAACTCCAGGCTTGGTACTCTTTCTACTGAGTCATTTTTTCCCCCTACAGTAATCTGCTATTTTGATCAACTCAAACATCCAAGTAAGAAGAACATTTGGGGTAAGAAGGTAACCTTTGTCAAAATTGCTAGGAAAAACTGTAAAACCCAAATTAGGTATATATTAACATTTCACACTACAATACCAAGAGAAGGTCAAATGGAGACATGACTTAGGAACAAAGATCAAAACATAAGGTCAGGGAGAATGCAAAAAATGTAACTTTCATATCTATGGGTAACAAAAGGCATTTATGACCAAACAAAAGATAAGGAGAATCATAAGAAATAAAATGGATAATTTTACTTATATGAATTTAAAAAGTTTTGTACAAGTAAAATTAATGTATCCAAATTTAGAAGGAAAACAGAAAACTCCAGGGAAATTTACAGCATGTTTTTTCTAATAAAGCTTCATTTCTTAAATATATAGGGAAATGAGTAAAATTAATCAAAATAAGAACCATTCCTCAGTTGATAGTCAAAGGATATGAACAGGCAGTCTGCAGAAGAAAAAATCAAAGTTACCAATATCATATGAAATAATGAAATGAAATTTACATTTCAATAACACTGAGATACCAACTCACATCTATCAGATTAGCTAAAATAAATGTAAAAAAAAAAAGACAAATGCTGGAAAGGATGTGGAAAAATTGGGACACTAATGTACTCTTAGAGGAGTTGTAAACTAGTCCCTGCTAGTGAATAAATTGGAACTATGCTCAAAGGGTATGAAACTCTGCATACTCTTTGATCCAGTAATACCATTACTAGTCTGAATCGCAGAATAATTATGGAAAAGGGAAATGAATTTATAAGTACGTATATATATATTATATATATGTACATATACATATATATATATATATTTAGATATAGATACATACATACATATATGAAGAGAGAGACAGATAGACAGATATACATATATAGATAGATAAATACAAAACAATTTTTTTTGTGGTGGCAAAGTATGAGAAATTCAAGATATATCCATCAGTTCAGAAAAGGCTGAACAAGTTGTTGTATATGATGGAATACTACTGTGCTAAGAAATGGAGAGCAAGGCAATTTTAGAAAAATCTAGGAAGCTCTATATGAATTGAAGCAAAGTGAAGTGAGCAGAAATAGGAGAAAAATGTACATTGTAAGACCAATATAAGGATGACCAATTGTAAAAGACTTAGTTACTGTAATCAATATAATGATGCAAGACATTTCCAAGAACACATAATGAAAAATGCTTTCCACCTTCAGAGAGAGAGAACTGAGGAAGTATAACTACAAATTGGAATATAATTTTCACACTTTATTTTTCTTGCCTTTTTCTGACATTGCTAAAGTGAAAATGTTTTGCGTAACTTTATATGTATACATGATATTAAATTGATTGCCTTCTGAAGGAAGGGGGGAGTGAAAAGGAAGAGGAAGAAAACTTGGAACTCAAAATGATTTTTTTAAGTGCAATTTTTACAGGTAATTTAGAAATATTTAATGAAATAAAGTATGTTTGGGAAAAAAAAGTGAGCATACAACTAAAACAAGTTCTCTTTTAAAAAAAAATCTGATATATCTAAGTGAGTTTGTGAAGTATTTATACCTATATAGGGTATAATCTATGCCCATATATGATTTTCTTAAGTCAGGGCTTCTTAAACTTCTTTTCACTCATGATACTTTTTCTCCAGAGAAATTTTAACTCAACCAGGGGTATATAGGTATACAAAATAGTTATACTAATCAGTAAAGACATCATAATTTTATGAGCCACAAATTCAGTTATGTGACTCCCATATGAAGCAGTGACCTACAGCTTAAGAAGTTTTGATAAATATTTATATATACTTATCCAAAAGATGATACTAAAAAGATATAATGTACAAACTTGGAAAATCTCATGCAAAAAAAACTATAAATAGGCAAGACTTTTCATTCTTTTTGTAAAGTCAATCAATTCATTAATTATTAATCTCATTTAAATTAAAGTCAATTTATTAATCAAAACATTGTGAGTACTTATTTACTATATTTGAATGTTGATAAAATTTTCTACTAATTCTTTATCCTTATGCCATCTTTCATTCCAAATATTTCCAAAATTTGAATTGAATCAATTTATTCTAAAGTATATTTTTATTAAACTCTTTCTATTTGTAGGTAATATGTTTTAAGCAAGGTAATGAGTATTTTCCTTTCTCCTCTAATAAGATCAGCAAACAGTCAGACAGATTTTAGGTTCTGAACTCTTATGGAAAGCATAGTCTTATATACTAAGACATATTTCATAGATGCTGGTATCTATGACAGGCACCTGTCATGAAAGCAAGTCCCACCTTAATGTGAATTAACTGCACCTCTGGTTTGGTAAGCCAATGTATGAAGAAAAATAATAAGAAGAATTTATAATAAGCTTTAAAGTTTGCAAAATACAGTTGTAGTTCATTGGGTGGGGAATCAAAATGAAATCTAGCCGTAGGTATTTATTATCTGTATAACCCTTCATCTTCATTTTCCTCAATTTTAAAATGAGGATAATAATATATCTTAGCTTTCAAATTTATTATTAGGAGTAAATGAAATATTTGTAAGGCACTTATTATAGTGCCTGGCACATAGTAGGTGTTTAATGAATACATATTTCCTTCATTTAAGCCTCAAAACAAGAGGTATTACAGATTGATTTAGAGAAGTTAAATGATTTGCCTATATAACAAAAGTAAATGGAAGAGACAGCATTTGAACCCAAGCAAACTTTATGTTGAGTAGCACTCAGTTTACTCTGTGACTGTCATGCCAGTTGAATCAGGAGGCAGCACAATAGAGAAACTAAAACTTTGAAGAAACTAAGTTGAGCCAGAAAGATATTCAGTTCCTTGGCAGTTTTTAAGTCCTACTTCCTTAAATAGCATTGTCAGAGATTTTGTACTGAACCTTTGACTTTAATCTTCACTTTGGCAAAAGATTTGACTGCTCAACTCAATTCCCTTGAATATTGGTGTTCCATGGATTTCCTGGCAACAATCTCACTTGGCTTTCAGTTTATTCATCAATTATTTCTAATCCAGTCTCTGTTATAGCCCATCAGCTATCACCTTTTCCTGACTGGTTTGACCTTGACACAATCAGCCATATAAAGGGTGTGTGTGTGTGTGTGAGTGTGTGTGTGTGTGTGTGTGTGTGTGTGTGTGTTTGTGGTCTCATGTAAGATGTATATGCTCAATTGAGTAGTTTTAAAGTGGGTGATGAGGAGACATGAATGAATATCCCTAGAATTTTTTCAACCTCTTTCCAAGAGAAATTTTGATTTCTGCCTAGAGGGAAGCAGGAAAAGTGGTCATGTGTCCAGATCCACTCATTCTCTTTTCCTTTCACAGAGGATACTAGATTAGAATAGTATTTACCTGTCTCTTTATGTTGTTAACTTAGAGTCATGATTTTTTTAGATCCAAGCAAAAGTAATTCTTCTTTCTTCTTCTTCTTCTTCTTCTTCTTCTTCTTCTTCTTCTTCTTCTT
>JAJPUD010005166.1:86482-97778 GCA_023553655.1 Myrmecobius fasciatus
TTCTTCTTCTTCTTCTTCTTCTTTTTCTTCTTCTTCTTTTCTTCTTCTTCTTCTCTATCATTAGAATGAGAAAGAATAATCCTGAGCTTATTTCCAAAGATTTTACTCTTCCCACTAACAGTCAGTTGGACTAAAGACTTACAAATAGTGAATACCAACTAATCCACTTTATTAGTGAACAAAAATAAAGTTATACAGATTAGAACAAAGTAGAAAGCATACAGAATGAATAAGTTCTTCACTGGGAACCTTCTTTTACAGTAAAATCATAGGTATACTCCCCTCCCCCCAATCTCAACTCTCAGAAAACAAAAAAAAAGTGTTTTTGTGGTATTAGAAACAACTGAGTAGGGAAGAAGTGGATAGTCTCCAGTCTGTTAATTCTCTTTTCATAAAAAAGGCTAGAAGAAGATGAAATATTCATCAATATTCCCCAGAAAGCCCAAAGAACAGGTGAGACTTCAAGACTTCAAGATCTATATGTATGTATGTGGGAGGGGATCATATTGTGAAATGATTTTGAGATTTTAAACCACAGAATAAACTCTTTTACTACAAACCCACACAAAAATCTCACCAACATTTTTGTAATAATCTCCATTCTATCATTAATATGACTAAAAAGGAGGCACAAAACATACCAGTTTGAATTGTCGTATTTTTCATTTCCCGTGTTCTTTGTCTTGCATCTAGAATATAAGACTTTGGTAACCAAAGAAGGCCATTGGCCCTTTATGTTCTCAAGTATTGTATTTGGATTGAGCATTGCCTCTAGAGAATTACTTCTTTAAAACTCTCCTATTCTCTTCTCGTGTTCTCTTATTTATAAGCAAGCAAATAAAATAAATATGCAAATATTACAAAGCAGAGGTAGTATTAAAATACGGAACTCATATCCAGATAAGTGATGGTGACAGGAAAAAAAAGGACCAGCACAGTTATGTACCAATGATAGGGGCCAGGCTCAGAGAAAAGCAAACAAACTCAAACTATATAGCAGGAATCCTACAGGTCTTTGGAATTTCTATTATTTTAAGTTACTTGGGGATGTTGTAGATAATGCATTACACAACTGATAGTCTAAATAAAACTTGAACCAAAGGAACTCTATATTGTCAATTTATAAAGGAGACATGTAAATTCATTAGAAAGAAAAAAATAAAATGGCACATAAACTTTGTATGGAGAGTTTCTTTTGAGGCAAAACAGAAAGTAGGCTGATATCCCTTAAAGAAGGATTGGGGGCAAGAGAAACATTACAGAAAATTCTGTCAAAGTCAAATACTGAAATGAGAAAAGAACAAGTGGTACCCAGGAGCACTTCCCTGCCAGGGGCTTCCTGGCTACTTGCCCTGAGTGGGCGGTCTATTTTAACACTGCAGTGAATGTGCTTAAGGACCTCGAAAGAATAGATTCTCCTTCTTTTCACCCCAAAGTCCCCTGGGTTTATCTTAGCTGCTAGCTATTAGCTGAAGTTGGAGCAGCAGCTGAGTGAAGAAGTCACTGTTCCTTTATGCTTACTGAAGTCTAATGAAAGTTCAATTATCCCTGCCTTCCAGTCCTGACACCTTTATAAGGCTACCCAATGTGAGGGAGGAAGGCTAGTGATCTTTTGATGCATTATAATCTATGAAGATAAAAATCAGCCCAACAGATTATACACTTAATCTGTCAAAGAAAACATTATAAGTAGTGGAGAACTATATAGCGGGAGTCCTACAGGTCTTTGGAATTTCTATTATTTTAGGTTACTTATGAATGTTCTAGATAATGCATTATACAACTGATGGTCTAAATAAAACTTGAACCAAAGGAAGTCTATATTGTCAATTTATAAGGGAGACATATAAATCCATTAGAAAGAAAAAATAAAATGGCACATAAAAATCTGAAAGTAAAAAAAAAAAAGTCAATTAATCTGATATTAAAACTCTACCATGTTCTAGCTGTTGTCCATAACAATGAAAATAGAAGCAACAACAATAGCATTTATATAGCACATTAAAGCTTGGAAAGGGCTTTACAATTATTTTACTTGCTCATCACAACACACCTGGGCTTTTATCATCTTTATTTTAAGTATGAGGAAACTGACTTGCCTAGAATCACATAGCTGTTCAGTTTGTCAGAGATCAAATTTGAATTCAAGTCTTTCTGACTTCATATGTAGTACTCTATCCATCACACCATCTAAATGCTTCTAGACAATAAAAATTATAATTCCTCTTCTTAAAAAGTGCATTTTTGTGTAATTTTATTTTTTATGATAGCTTTTTTTATTTTCAAAATATATGCAAAGATAATTTTCAACATTCATCCTTACAAAACTCAACATACTTTTTAGAGAGAAAAACAGTAATATCTAAGGGATGATTTCAAGTAGTAGCTGTTAGCACTTAAGATAAATATTGCAAGAAACCAAGATTCCAAGAAGATAGAGGTACAGTGGAAGAGCAATATCCGTGATTTGGTTCCCCCATCTCTTCTCCTTTATACTATTAGCCTCTTAATTAGGATCCTCAGCATATAATCTCTCCAAATACCTGCTAAATTGATATTCCCAAAGCACAGAGCCTACCATGTCACTTTCTTTCTTAAGAAGTATTGACTCCTGTTTCCTTCTAGAGTAAAACACAAACCCCATTTGATCCTTTAAAATCTAACTTCATCATACCAGATTTGTTGATCATTGCTCTACCTTCCATTCAAATTCCACTTTTTAAAGCACTTCCTAAACTTTAATGTGCTATATAAATGCTGTTATTGTTGTTTTCATTGTTATGGACAACTAGAATATGATGGAGTCTTACTGTCTATAGATTAATTGAGTTTTTTTACTTTCACATTTTTATGTGCCATTTTATTTTTTTTCTTTCTAATGAATTTATATGTCTCCTTTATAAATTGATACTATAGAGTTCCTTTGGTTCAAGTTTTATTTAGACTATCAGTTCTATAATACATTATCCACAACATTCACAAGTAATCTGAAGATTCTGCCCTATACAAAATATTTCACCTCTCTATTTTCTTTATACATGTAATTCCAAAGCTTGGAATCCACTCTCGCCTTACCCTAATTTCTTTCAAAGTTTGACTCAAATAAGGTGAGCATTCCATTTCATACACCTCCTCCTGTCCCCAGATTAAAAGTATAGATCAGGAAGAAAGTAAATGTCTTCATTCTCCCTTAGAGGATTTTAGAGGTTTGAATGAGAATGAATTAAAATGTCCTAGTGGATGTGAAGTGAAACAAATAGAAAGATATGGAGCATGGTATATTGATTTAGAAAGAATGAGTATACTGATTAAGTAAAAAAAAATAAATAAAAAGAGGGGCCTGAAAAATGCATGGTATCATTTTCCTTTATTCAGACTGTCTCTATTATTTGAACTCTGATATTGAATATTTTTCCTGATGATATTCTTTAGGGGAATACCATCATAAAAATACTTAAACTGATAAAAGATAGCATCAAAGAAATGCCTGCTTGAAGAAGTGTTGGTCATTTGATGCAAAAAATTGCAAGCAAATGGTTTTCATGTTCCTCTGGTATCTTTGTGCTGAAAGAAGTAAGAAAGGAAAGCCTCAAGCACTCTGAGTGAACCTGCTGTGGCAAATTTGTGTAAGGATATTAGAAAGAATAGTGCAGGACAGCTAGGCAAAGCTAGTCTGTGATCTATGTCTTTTGAACAAATAGCCAAATCTAATTTGAGTATGACTTTATTTATCCCTTCATTCATTCATAGAGTCAAAGACTGCAAGAGTTGCAGTCCTTGGCAGGGACCATGTGATGTGTTGAAGATACAGGTAGAAAGACTGAAATGAAATGATCTTTCTTAACAAGGAGCTGATGTAATAAGGGAAATAATTTCACATATATATGTATATGAATATACATAAAGCGAATAAATACAAATGTGTAAAGAATAGTTAAATACAAGGTAATTGGGGAGAGTGGGAACTAGCAGTTGAAAGGAATAGAAAAGCTTCATGCAGAAGAGAGACAATTATACTATAGGTAGGGATCATAGAAAAAGAATTATGAGAAATCTGACTTCCAATCACATTTTTGTACATTTAATTCAATACTTAATAACTTTGGGACCTGCAGCAAGTCTGTTTTACTTCTCTGAATCTCAGCATTTTCTTCTATAAAATATATATAATATATCTAACAACTGACCTACTTCAGAGGTTTGTTTAAAAGATCATATGAGATAGTATAGAAATGGGGTTTAAAAAAGAAATTAGGGAATTTGGTTTTCTATAAAATAAGAACAGAAAACATCTAGGATCTTTCAACAATGAGGCTGTATAATCATGTCCTACTCACTTAAGAATTAATTGAATTACAAAGTGAATAGGGATGTAAAAACGTGCTGAATAAAAGGATTGAGCTCCAAGAAAGCCTCCTGTATGCTGTGGGTTGAGTCAGACAAATGCCTCTGAACAGGATTCAGTAAAGTTATCCTAATTCAGAATTCTGATTAAACAAAAAGTTAAATCTTAGAACATAATTTGATAATGCAGAATGTCACCAAGACTGCCTCATCCTTATAGGAAACAGTTGTCTTGCATAATAACCCTGCACAATTATTCTGAGTATACATAGTTATATAACATAGTTATTATAGTATAGTAACTCAGCTTAGAAGGCTGGCTGTCCTTGGCTTCAGTTTCTGCTTTTGACACGTGCTGGCTGTGTGATTATAAGCAATCCATTTAAATATTCAAAGATCTAGGCAATTCTCTGAAACTATTAGTTACACATAAATTATTGTAATGATAAATGCTAGTCCTGGATGGCAGATATACTTAAGTCCTATTGCTAGACAGGTAAAGTAGCAGGGCTTGTATCATGTTGCATATATTATTAAACACAGTAATTTTGTTAGGGTGTTTTATTTTCCTTAGTTCAATAACCCTAGTACTTTCTCTCTGGGATCATCTCCAATTTATTCATAGGGATCTCCTGAGAAATAGGGCATTCATTCATTCATTCATTTGTTCATTCATTTATATGTTTGTTCATTTGTTTATTGAATAGTTTGTTTATTCATTCATTCATTCATTCATTTTTCTCTATATTTCCAGTACTTAGCATATAGCTTGGAAAATAATATTTTTTTAATAAATGAAAGTTGACATGAATTGACAAGAGAGGGCTTAATTATTTTGGGGGGGAAAGAAGTAGAGGAAGGAAAACAAATATTTATTAAGCACATAACATGTGCCAGCTACTATGCTGAATGCTTTTTAAATATTATCTCATTTGATCCCCACAAATTTCATAGAAGATAGGAGTTATTATATGCCCATTTTACAGTTGTGGAAACTGAGACAGTTCAAATGTCTTGCTCAGGATCACAGAATTATAAGTGACTGAGATTTGATCTCAGGTATGTTCTGATTCCAGGTTTAATGCTCTATCCACAATGCCAACTAGATTCCCTAGTTGAGGGAATGTTGAAATACTAGTACATTATTATGATATTAAAAAATAAAATAAAATCAATCAACTTAAAAACAAAAAAATGCATGGTGCTGGCATTTAATAAGATTATCACCCAGCCATTCTGGAGAGCAATTTGGAGCCATGCTCAAAAAGTTATCAAACTATGCATACCCTTTCACCCAGCAGCGTTTTTATTGGGCATATCCCAAAGAAATCATAAAGGAAGGAAAGGGCCCCACATGTGCAAGAATGTTTGTGGCAGCCCTTTTGGTAGTGGCTAGAAACTGGAAACTGAATGAATGCCCATCAATTGGAGAATGGCTGAATAAATTATGGTATATGAATATCATGGAATATTATTGTTCTGTAAGAAACGACCAGCAGGACGATTTCAGAGAGGTCTGGAGAGACTTGCATGAACTGATGCTCAGTGAAACGAGCAGAACCAGGAGATCATTATACACGGCAACAACAATACTATATGATGATCAATTCTGATGGACGTGGCTCTCTTCAATAATGAAATGTTTCAAACCAGTTCCAATTGTTCAGTGAAGAAAGCCATATACACCCAGAGAGAGGGATGTGAAATGTGGACCAAGGCATAGCATTTCCATGCTCTCTATTGATGTTTGCTTGCATTGTGTTTCCTTTCTCTGATTTTTCTTTCTTGCAGATACGATTTTTCTTGAACAACAATGATAAGTGTGGAAATATGTATACATATATTCGATTTGTAAAGTATTTTAACATAATTAACATGTAGTGGATATCCTGCCATCTAGGGGAGGGGTGGGGGGAAAAATTTTGTAACAGAAAGCTTTGTAAGGGTTAATGTTGTAGAATTACCCATACATATGTTTTGCAAATAAAAAGTTTTAATAAAAAAAGATTATCACAAAAATTCAAAAGATATGAAAAGATTTTTCAGAATAAGAAATGAAACTGCATGACTGCTTTTTCACTATGAACTTGACTACTTAAGTACTGTTCTTCTTTGTTCTCTATGAAGAAACTAAAATTGAATAAAGAGTGTTTTTATCCATTCCTTCACATTTATAATATTCTAGTTGTAAACCACAAAATCTTCTCCATTTCTTAACCCCGCAGAGGTTAATATGGAGACAAAATTCTCTCCCTGGCATCAAAAAACATTTCTGGTGACTTTGCAAGTATCTTTAAGAAATGCAAACTGAGGATTCTGCCTTGAGTTGAATGTTCTCAGACAACGAGATCTTACTGAAAAATAATAAGTCAGATACGTATAACTAATAATATTTTCAAAATATTTATTTAATAGTAACCTTGTGAGAAAGGGAGTGAAGATAAATTTTATCCCCGTTTTACAAAAGAGGAAATTAGTGACTTGTTTCTGATTATAGGTACTGTACAGGGTAAGGTTCAAATCAAGGACTTAGAAAACCAAATTCTCATTTTTTATCCACTAAATCATACTACCTGTAATAGCTGAGCATGACTAAAGAGAACTAGTTGGGATATTTAAGATAGGGTGTTAGAAATATTAATTCTGTATGGTCAAGTATTCCTTCAATTAACCTACTTAAGTTTGAAATTAAACTCTCAAAATCTGATCCTTATCAAAGTATATCCTGGCAGGAAAGGCATATAAGGCAGGTGTTTCCCACATCATTTTGGCAAGAGTGGTTTCCTTCTCATTTTGAATTGTAGTTCTGTGAGTGGCCCAGAGATATATAACTCCAGGTCTTGCAGGTCCAAATTATAGAAATTTAGAGACAAAATGGAACCTTAAAGGTTAGCTAGTCTAACCTTATCATGAATACCCTCCATAAAGTAGCGAGTCACTAAACCACTATTCCTATTAGTAAGAAAATCAAATATTGATTTTATATTTTATATTTGATTGCATTCTATTTTCTAACTGCTTGAACCATATTTCTTTGTCTCTGAATCTAAAATTCAGTTCAACAATCTAAAAGACCAGTTTTCCTCTCTGAGTTAAGTTTAAAAATTGTTTCCCTAGAAATCACTTTACCGAAAACTACTATTTCTGTACCACTAACAGATCTTGCACAATTAGAAGAAATTCATTATCCTTGAAGGGTGAAGTTGTTTGCCAGAGAGGCTGGTCCATTATCTCTGTAATACTGGTTGTTCTTCAAGAAAGTCTGATCTATTTTAACTGTGACACCAACCAACTAGCCATGTAAGTGGACACCTCCAATGAGCTTTCCCTAGCAATGAGATGGAAGCAGGAATTTCTGTTGGCATCAGATTTCCATGTCATCATTAATCATGGTGTTTTACTTCATCCATGACACTTTAGCCTTTATATCCAATCATATTGTTTTCAGTCTGTAATGATTCCTGTTTTTTTGTTCTGTTATAATTCCTGAAACCATCGGAAGCCTAATAAGTCCATCCTCATAGTCTTACTGAGGAGCTGATTACTGGTGATTTCTATCATTACCAATAAAGGGAACCTGCTTGGAATTTTTACCTTAATTTCAATGGCAACACTAAAGAGTATAAAAGAGAGGGCGGTGTAAGAAAGTGTGCTGGACCAGGAATTAGGTAAATCCTGAGTTTGGACATCCCTCTGACCCTTATTAGCTCTGTTAGCATAGGCAAGCCACTCCCTTTTCTTGAGGCTACATTTTCTCAACTTTAAAATTGGGGGAAATAATGCTTTTAGTACTTATGTCACACAATTGTTGTGACATCACATGTTGAATGCAAACTGCTATAAAAACTTTAAGGGGCAGCTAGTTGGTGCAGTGGATAGAGCACCTGCCCTGAAGTCAGGAGGATCTGAGTTCAAATCTAGCTTCAAACACTTAACACTTCCTGGCTGTATGACCCTAGGCAAGTCACTTAACCACAATTCCCTCAGCCCCCCCCCCCAAAAAAAAACTTCAAGCATTTTATCAGTGTTGAATATTACTAAGTAAATAATTTGTTCTGCCAGTCATCAAGGAATATTTGTTAATCACTGAATTTATTTAGGTAACTGCATATAAAAGTGCAAACCAAAATTACAATTTAAAGTAAGCCTAAATCTAATTTATGAATCGGTAATGAGAAAGAAGGAAGAATATTTATATAGCATTTTATCCCATACAATTTCTGGTATAGTTTTTAGTAAACAACTTTATCCCTTTAACTGGATTGCAAGTTCAATGATGGTTTTACAGGTATTTATATTCCTTTATGTCTATGCTCAGTTGCTCTAAATAATCATTGACCTGATAACAGACAATATGGGAAAATCATTGGTCTTGGAGTCAGTGAACTTGGATTGAAAATTTACCTCTGTAACTTACTACCTGGGTCACTTGGGAAAGTCACCTGATCTCACTCACCTATTGGCTTCTTCATCTTTGAAATGACTTGGCTGCAGTTGATGGCCTTTAAGATCCTCTTTGACATTCAATATATGGTCCCATGATAATTGTAAGCCAATATTCTTGAAAGGGGGGGGCAGCAGGGAACACTTTGAAACTCTTCTGTCTTAACATGATTTTACCATATAGTGAACTAAATTTTTCATGCTTTTTGTTAATATAAATAATGTATATGGTATTTTAAAGATCTCGCAGCCTAAAAGAAATAAATATTTGTGTATTATTAGCAGATAGTCAAAGTTCATTAAAAAAAAGTTGATAGGATGCCTTCTTGGCAATCCTCATATTGTCAGCCTTTAGGTTATTCACTAAATTGGCCCCTATTTTTCAGACAGTTAAATGAGGATGAAGGCAGATACTTGCTTAAGAAGTTGATATCACACAGCCTTTGTAGTCTTTTTTTTAGAAACAATGTAGGCATCCAAAATGAATGAGCTTTTATGCTTGGAAGGTTATGTTTTGTTAATTTTTGAATATATATATATGTATATATGTGTGTGTGTGTGTGTGTGTGTGTATGTGTGTGCGGTTAAAATATTTCATTTTTATGGAAATATGTATACACCTATTCGACTTGTCAAGTATTTTAATATAATTAACATATAGTGGACTTCCTGCCATCTAGGGGTGGGGAGGGGACTAGGGGGGAAAATTTGTAAGGGAAAACTTTGTAAGGGTCAATGTTAAAGAACTACCCATACATATGTTATGCAAATAAAAAGCTTTAATAAAATAAAATAAAAAATTTTCATTTTATAATCATTCTAATTCCACTGCTTTAAAAAAATTCTTCCAAAACATTTTCCCTACTGCATATTTTCAAAATAATTACTTAATGTCCACACAATGGTACATAAGTATAATTTCAAAAGTTATTGGTATCATTGAAAGTAGTTTCATAAATATAAAACCTCATTCTCTCCTATCATGTCCAAATAAAGTGCTTTCTAATACCTGACCTGAGAGAACATGCTCAATTTGAATTAAATACCTTGGGCATTTTTACCTGGGTTTACTACTAGGGTTTTTTCATACATTGAAGAAATGTACTGTACAAATAGCAAAATATGGTTTGTTTTTTTTTCAAAGGTTTAATACATCTGCTGAAATCCAGACCAATTTTTTTTTTTCTTTCCATGAGTTTTGGATCAGACCAGTGATTTCATTATTATAGGAAGCTTCTATCCCACTGATAGAGCAAAATCTATCAATGGAGAATGGAAACTGTCCTGCAATTCTCAATCATGCACAAGGGACAGTGAAAAATTTAAGTGATTGATCAAGTTCATATAGCTAGGGTGTTTCAAATATAGTACTTGAACCCTAGTTATCTCTACTCCAAGGTCAGATCTCTATCTATTGAAACATATTGTCCCTCATAAGCCTGAGAGGAAAGATCATCCATTTGGAGAAAGACTTAATAACTGCTGTATGGTCAATTTCTTTATTTTGTTTGCATCAACAACAGATCCAGATAGTTTCATGTCAGTCAAATTGACTTTCTAATAACTGGTCCTTGACATAGTAGAAAAAAATCAATGAATGAAAGCTAAAACCATGTGTTTATGTATAGCCATTTACTACAGTTTATTCAAAAGAGCATATGAGATGTATACTTTCCTGCTTTCAAAATCTAATGAACTAGCAATATTAGACCTACAAAACATTTAATCAATCAGACAATTAAAATATTAACCTAGCCCTAGCAATACCGATAAAATGCAAATTATTAATAATTTATATGGTCATTTGATAGAAAATATATTGATCAACATTTATAGGTACTTGAAACCAGTGTTTGTGCATAAGCTAGTGCTCTAAAATACCCAGCAATATTTTGTTCCTGATGTTATTATGAAAACACCATCTCCTTACTTTCGAGACTTACATGAACTTGCTCATTGATAACCAGAAATCTATATCTCACAGAAATAATAATCTTGATTTATATGGGGCCTTTATCAATCTTGCATTTTTAAGAATGATTTTGAAATACCAGGTAAAATACACAGATTCTGCCTTAGGTCAGTTTATTGTTTCCCTAGGATGATAAAGGAGTTTCAAGATGGGGAAAATGCATGGCTTTTACTTTCCATAGCTATTTCAGTGAATTTTTTTGTAGTCTCAATAACATATCAAAGTTCTGGAAAGTTCTACTGACTAAGACAATTTAGGAGGACACAATTATCCTTGTTAGTGCCAAAGTAATTGAAGTAATTAAAATATTTAGGGAAAGTTAAAGTCATAGTATTTCACTGATGTGAGGTTAAGAGCATACAAGTGAAAAGGAAACTTCAAATTTTCTCCAAGATTTTCCCTAACAGAGATTATACTTTTTTACCCTTCATTTGTCTTATCCTTTTGAGATGTCATTAGTAGACTGCAGCTTTAGATCTTTCTCTTCTTCCTCTCTCTCTCTCTCTCTCTCTCTCTCTCTCTCTCTCTCTCTCTCTC
>JAJPUD010005166.1:97788-135663 GCA_023553655.1 Myrmecobius fasciatus
TCTCTCTCTCTCTCTCTCTCTCTCTCTCTCTCTCTCTCTCTCTCTCTTATCCCCTCTTCCCTCTGTCTTTTCCTTTCTCTCCCTCTTCCTTTCTATCTCCTATTGTGCTCCCACTTCAGGTCTCCCTAATGAGCTTTCTTGTTTTGCAGCATCTTGGAAGTTGTCCAAATATTTCTGCTTTCTAATGTTTTCCCAGGTGAACTTCTTTGCAAATAAGGAGTGATGTTGCTTTGAATCACAGAAACATCAGTCTTTTAAGAAGGATAGCCACAATATTTATTGATAATGATAATGTGTTGACACTCTATTGTCAAGACAAGGGGACTACCAATATGATTCAAGCACAAGCTACGGGAAAGCTCATTATCAGGTCCTTATGATTGTAAAAAACATTGACCATCCTCATTTACCTTCTCACATTTCCATGCTATCTCTAACCACAACAGCATGCGGAAGAAAATATAGAACAAAGTCAAGAAAAGAAACTTTAAATATATTGCTTGTTACTATTACTGACTGTTCTTGATAGTCTTACTGCTGGATGGCTCTAGTTTCATGCTTTAAAGATGATAAATTTATAATCTCAGAATTTTAAGGATTTTTTTCATTGACTGCCATGCACTTAAAATTATTATCCATGTAAGAATTTTTTTCTGACTTACTCAGAATATGTCAAAAATGACCTTTCCCTTTAAAAAAAAAAAGATGCTTTCTTTGAAATGAGATGTAGTGAGATGGGTTGTTAGTTTCTTATGCCATATTCAGATGTGAAGTTGATCCAAGATCTGCTTTTTATTTGGCCAGAGTTCTAATATATATGACTATAAAGCTCACAAAAGAAGAGAAGAGGATGGAATCTGTCATTATTTATGGAAATATCTACTATTCATAGAGCCATCTGTTGCGAATGATTCAACTTTGAGAAGTGTAATAAAATTTAAAATCACAATGTCAGAAAACGAAGCATCGCTCCAATAGAGAGCATAACAAATGCCTCTTGTTTTTTAACTTGTATAAATCATTTGACAGATTGAGGGATAAAGACAGATTAGATTTCTTAGGATTTTTCCCTTAGTTATATTGATTCATTCCATTTGTTCATTTTCAGTCCCTTCATTATTCATCATTTCAATTTGTTGCTGTTTCCCTTTCTTTTAATGTTTTTAAAGTTGAGGAATAGTGGGTAAAACTAAATATTTTCACTCTCAAAAAATAGCAATGTCCAATTTGGAAGCTTTTTAATAACTGCTATTTTCCTGTGATTGGAGTTAGGCTATTCTTTTAGTTTTCAGATGAATAGCAACTATGGGTTATTAGAAGTAGGCAGATATAAAAAATTGACTTTTTAGGAATCTGTGTAATATATTGGAGAAAATACTCTTCTGGAAGTTACAAAACCTCAGTTCTAATTCCAGCTCAATCACTTTCAGCAGGGTATTATACAAGTTATTTAACTAAATTCTAATTTATTTCTTTATGATAGTAATAGCTAGCACTGTATATTTTACAAACATCATTTCATTTGATTCTAACAACACTGTTGTGATATGTGCTGTTATTATCATTCCATTTTATAGATAGGGAAACTGAGGTTAAATGATTTGTTTAGGACCTCAAAGCTACAAAGCATGTGAGGTAGAATCTGAACTCAGGTCTTCCTGAATTCAACTCTTGCACTCTGCCCAATAGTTTTTATTTATTATACAGAATGAGAGTTGGCCTAGGTGATCTCTAAGATTCCTTATAACTCAGGAATTTTATTATTTCCCCCATCAATTTCCATGAGACAAATGTAAATTGTCTTATATATAGAAAGCTATCCTGATCCCTTACAAAGCCTTCTTTCCTTAATGACTTTTTTGAACCCTGTGACCTTATGTGAATAACTTATAAATCACATTGTTCTGTACTCATCTTTATTAGATAATAAAAACTTCTTCACTTATGATGTCAAAGAACAGACACTTATTGGGTCTTAGAGAGTTTCCTGGACTCTAGTCTGATGTGATGAGTGAGGTAGAATGAACAGTTCCTTTCTACAGTGAGCCATGACCATTATGGAGAAATAAATGTGGATATAATAAAAAAAAAAAAAAACCCAAGTATCCTCCAATATTGAATGGGAAAGAATTTGGTATAATCCTCTCCCAGGACCATCACTGATGTATTTCCTTCTGCTGCTGTAACCAGAATATCTTTGAGCTTCTGACACCATTTCCTAACCCCATTTCAGGAAACCCCACTTCACTCTGTATTCTGATTTCAAATTCTCTTGCTGCATCTCACCCTTGGTGCTTCCACTTATGCCTTAAATCTTCTCTTGTTTTGTTAAGATGCCCCCAAATAATGGCAATTGACTCTTGTGTGAAAACTTCCTGTGATGGATTTCTGGCCTTAGGCAACAGTCTTAAGTAGACTGTGGTCTAGAGATTTCCCCTCCTTCTGCAGGTACCCTAACTTGGCCCTTCCCTCTGCCTTCCAGATATGAAATCTTTCTTGCTGAAGATTTCTGTATCACAAGCTATTTTACTCATGTGGGCTATCAAAAGCAAAAAACTAATCAGATGCACTAAAGCATGAACTTTCTCTTCCTATTTAACACCTGGCCATTTTCCACATCAGAGCAAGGGTTTTCTGAGTAGCCTCAGTTGGGTCTGTCACTACCGAACTAGAAAAGTATGTTATAGTTATAAGGCGGAAGGGACTGCAATTGCATGGTATAGTAAATAGAGAGCTGGGACTAGACTCAGGAAGACTCATCTTCTTGAGTTAAAATCTTCTCCACTCCAGAGATCTGGTTATAACTTTGCCATCAATAGAAATGATTTCTTCTGTCTTACACAAGTTTGGAGGGAAAGTTTTTATTTCTCAGATGTTCTTCCTTTTAACACTGCTAATTAATTTGTGCCTAGGGGAATCCATGACCTCAAAATCCTTTGTTTAGGCGTAGAAAGGGAGTTACAATAATATTTATCAACAAAATATCCTTGTTTCATTTCATGTCCTATGTGGCTACTCAGAATGAATTTCCTTCTTTCTCTATAGCTGACCATAACCTTCCTCTGAACTGCCTTTAAGCAAATGAAATATCTAAAAACCATAAACCAATTTGTTGATTAAGATATAGTTTTATCTTAATACCAGATTTAAATGAACAGATAAACAGCAATGTATAATTTAAAATTTAAACAAAAAGGATATTTTTGGGAAGAGATACTCTCTGGGAGAGGAAGGGATATGTGAGTTTCATCATTTATAACTATAGTGAAACAAGGAGTAGCTAGAGCTTTCTGACAATAGCTCCTAGTCCTGCATGATATTGTATTTCCAGTTGTATTTCTAATACTCTAGTATTGTTTGTTCTTCCTCAGATTCCTCCTTCCCTCAAGTTAAGTGGTATACTTTATCTGAGGTGAACTATACCCATAATTATTCATTATTGACTCATTTGTTTCTTCTGTTGAAATGTCTAAGTTCCTCCAAAAGGAACCACATCTGGCCTAAAATACAATATCTTCAGCCTTTGATTTAATACCTTTTACAATTTATTTTTTCCCATTTCCAGTTTTTTTTTCCATATTATTTCTGTTCACACAATACCTATTCTAGTTAAGCTGATTTACTACTATTTTCTTTTTTCAACATTCCATCTCTTATCACTGTGATTTTGAACATGTTGTTCTCTATCTTTAGCTTCTTACAGAAAGACTTCCCTGATTTCTTATTGTTTACATTTTCCACTTCTTGAAACTACTTTGTGTTATTTTCCATATAATTTGATTTAGTTTTCCATTTAAATGTTTTATTCCTACCATCACAATTCTTATACAAACACACACACACACACACAGAGAAAGAGAGACAGAGATAGAGACACAGAGAGAGAGGGAGGGGGCAGGGAGAGATGGAGAGAGGGAGAGAAGAAGGGAAAAGAGAGGAAGGGAGATGAGGGAGGGAGGAGGGAGGGAGAGACAAAGACAGAGACACAAAGACAGAGAGAGACAGAGAAAGTGAGAGAGAGAAGAGGAGGGACAGAAAGAGAAGAGACAGAGACAGAGAGAGGATACAATACATATTCTTTGAAGAAATGCTTTGTCTTTGCTTCTTAGTGCTTCACATACAATAAAAAAAGAAAAACTGTTAAATCAAAGTGACACCTCCCTGAGCCACAAGACTATTCAATTGATTCAGAACACCTAGGAAAAGCAAAATCAAACCCTACATCTTTCTCTTACATCGACTGAGGATAAATTTGGAAATGTGGAAATATTATAGGGAGAAATGATAAGACAACATAGAGTTCACTTGGCATAACCAAGAATGCCTGGGAGAAATTGGCTCAAATTTTTGTGTTAGTTGCCAGACCTTTAGGGAAATTATAGACATTTTAAATATAAATGGTTATTTTCCTTGGATACCTCAGTTAAGGGAACATCATTTGCCTGCTTCATGCCAAGCAGAAAACTAGATGATCCAGAAAGCATCTTGAAGAACTTTTTCATGAAGCAAGTCTCTATATTGCAAGTTTTATTCTTTGAAGACTCTTTTAGTTTATCATAGAATCATAAGAGGAGAATTCTTTCATTCATATCTAATTTACTTTAATTTCACAGTTTTGTCCCTAAGAAGTCTTGAAAACAAGAAATTTCCCAAGGAAGTCTAATAGTTGCTCATTTAAAAGATAATTGGGTAAATGTTGTTTTAAAACATTTCAATGGAATTTTATATGGATCAATCTGTGGTATGTTTATATTTGATTCATTTTATTTTTATTATTTACTTTTTTATTTTAAACTTCATATAAAATAATAAAAAAAATCATCATGTGTCCAACAGAATATAGAAGAGGATTCAAAATATAAGCAATAAATTTCCATTTCAAGAAAGCTTATATAACTGTAACACAAAATGTCCAAAGCTATCTTTTCTTTGCTTCCTTGTAGATTTTCTTTTGTTATCTGTGGTGTACTTTTCCTTTATTTTCTCCCTTCCTCTCCAAGAAGGCTACAATTAAGCACAGATATTTTATTTTTGTACACAAATGCCTATCTATAATCACGGACACATAGGCACACATACATTCATTTGAATATATGGAAGACCACAGCAGACTTATTTCAACTTTTCTCTGTTTCTTTGAAGGTGGATAGCGTTTTTTTCAGAAGTTCAAGTCTTTACTTATTTTTCTAAATCCACTAGCTCATCATTTCCTACACCCACCAATATTTTAACCCTAAACTGTCTAATTTAAATGGTCTCAAAAAATGTTAATTAATGACTGACATGTATAGTTTCCTTATTTTTCTCTTTTGTTTAAATCTATTTTAACTATAAATTTGTCTGAGATCATGATTACCAGCTCTGCTTTTTTAACATAATAAATTCTGCTCTTGATCTTTATTTTATGTTTGTGTATATCTCACATTTTTATGTTTCCTGAAAGTAGCATATTGCTGAGTTCAAATTTTTAATCTACTGTTTCCATCTTATGGGTAAATTCACCCAATTCACACTTTAAGTCATAATTACTTGTTTATTTTCCTTCTTATTATTTTTCTCATTATCCTCACTCCTCTACTTTGTTTTTACCCTTCAGCCTAATCCTATCCCTCATGACTTTTATACTTCTCCTTCTCCCTTGTTATCCTTTTATCTCTTTTCTTTTTTTTTTTGCTTGATTTTTGAGATCTTGCTCCTTTTTCTATTCCCCTGCACGTGCACCCACACACACATACACACACACATCAATAAATATATCTATATCTCTCTATGTAATCACCCCATCATACTCAGCTCAGTCTAAGCCTTTTTTTAAACTGCCCAAATAAAAATGACATTCATAAAAGAACTGATATTTTCATATATAAAAAGTAGACAATTACATTATTAAGTCCCTTATAATTGGTCCTTAATGTTTATTTTATATTTCCCATGGATGTTGTACATCAAATTTTCCCTTTAGTTCTGCTAAATATTTTTGTCACAAATATCTGAAAGTCTTTCAGTTTGCTAAATGTTCAGTCTTTTTTTCCATTCAGTATTATACTTTGCTGGATAAGTTACCATTGGTCATAACCCCAGTTCTTTTGCTCTGTGAAATATACTATTCCAAGACCTTTGGCCCTTCAACATAATCATTGCAAGGTGTTATTTAATGCTTATTGTAGTCCCATGATATTTTTTCCTTGTTGTTTCCAATATTTTCTTTTTAACCTGGGAGCTTTAATACTTGATTGTAATAGTTTTTCCTCCTGGGATCTCTTTCAGGTGGTAATTGGTAGAGTTTTTTTCTCCAATATTTGTTTTGCTTTCTTGTTCTAGAAATTCAGGGCAATTTTCCTTGATAATTCCTTGCAATATTGTATCGATTCTTTTTTTTTTAATCATAATTGGACATATTGGTCAACATAGCTATGTCAGCATTCCCCAAAAGTGGAAGGTCCTTCAATCTTGCCATAGTCTACCATCTGAACTCCATACTTTCCCTAAAATGAAAGTTTCTAAATCTGAAGCTACTTTCTAATCCCTGTTGCCTTCAGGGTTTCTTGTTTGAGGATTCAACAGGGTTGGCCTGGGAGATCTTTACACTTCACTCAGAATGAATTGTCTGCTCCAGGTCAAGTCTTTCCTAGGGTCTTTTAAAGCTGTTTTAGGAGAACAAGTGTTTTATTCTGATTTTTATTCATTTTTGCTGTTCTACATTCTCTCTTTTTTGTTTGTTTTCTATAAGAAATTTAAAGAGCTGAAAGTTTTCAAACCTATTCTATCATCTTCCTAGAATCCTCTCCCATATTTGATTCATTTTAAAGGTCATTTCAGGTATATATAAAAATGTTTCAGGTGAATTTAAAATATGGCTAACAATATTTTACAACTAAAATGATTCAATTATAACATTCTAATATCATCCTGATATTTGTGTTTCCAGGTAATATTGCGCTGATCATCTCAAGTTCCTGAATATTTAAGAGACTTTAAGTGGTATTTATGACTCTCAAAGAATTTGATCTAACCAACCATACAGGAAAAGAAAAATGGTTGAAAAAAATGTCCATTTCCCAAACTATGATAATTAAATGGATAATCATTAAAGTTTATTCATTTGTGCATATATTTAGTCATTTAGCTGAAGAGGTGCCAAAAATTGAACTCAAAATGGAACAGAAGGAAGAAAGAAAAAAATTAGGATGTATTGTTTTTTGACAATTGCACATACTAGTAATGCCTTCAGATGTTGCTTTAGGACATAATGATTTCTCCATCCATAGAAATCTTCAAGGGAAAGCTGGATGACCATTTGTTGGGGCTACCTTAAAGAAATTTCTAGTTGTCATTGGTAGTCTTTGACAACTCAAAGATTCAGTGCTTCTAGGATAACTAGTAAATTTAGAGTTCACATATAATTAATACTACTACCAATGGAAAAAAAAAGAATGTGCACAAGTATTTATGAATGAAGGTATATACAAATCAAGCATATGTAACCTGGGTTAATATACTCAAGGGCCACCAATGCCATCATATTGCTCATGCTGAGATTAATTCTATTGGTCTCTTTTGATATGTTCTCTGCCTGGCTTTTGCTGGTTATGTGATTATAGAAGGTATGCTTGGAAAATCATTGTTCCTTTCTGTGCTTTCAGGGTCACTGTTGCAACTTACTCTATTCATTCTGTGGAGATGGTTTCTAGGTGCTGTCAAACATAATTCTATTTCACACAAAGTTATGGAATTTCTCTCAGCTGACAGCTTCTATCTTCAGTTATAATCCTTAACTGATGTCAGTCAATACACATTATTACATGCCAGTCATGGTATTAAGCAATGGAGTTACAAAGAAAAGCAAAAACATGGTCCTTGCCCTCAATAAACATACATTCAAATGGAGGAGACCAACCTATTTAAACAGTTGGGTAAATATTAAATATTTACAAAACAGATAAAAGATAATCTGAAGGGGGAAAGCAGCTGAGAGGACTAGGAAAAATCTGCTGTAGAAGGTAAGATTCAGACTAAGTAATGAAGGAATACAAGAATACTAAAAATGATGGGGACAGGGCATTTTACGCATGTAAGATAACCAGTATAATAGCATAGCTATGGGAGATGGAGTTTCATGCTTCAGGAACAGAAAGTTGGCCAGATTAGCTAGACAGGAAAAAAAGAGTTGAAACAACCTATCAATGCATGTTTAAGAAAAGTAAATGTGATAACGCATTGCAAATAAATTACATACAGCTTTGCATGAAGGGAGACTGTTCATTTCTTTCCATTGAATATTTTCACACTTCAACAATTAGTTCCTCTTGGTCCATATTTTGATTTTTCTTTTCCCATCCAAAGTCACAAGCTTTGTTTAGACTTATTGGCTTTCTTTGCTTAGCTATGAAATATTCTCTCATTCTTTACTGATGGGACTTGCATTCTCTTATTTCCTTTACAATTCTTATTTTTCTCTTTTGCACTCAGCATGGAATGCATCCCTGTTGATACAGCACAGATGATATTTCAAAAAAATATGAACAGAAACAGTATCTAGCCCAAGAGTGATGTGTTTGGAATCAGTAACTATCATTAATAAAGAGGAATCTCTAAGTTGTCAGTCACACACAAAAAACTTCATATCTTTTGGGCAATGTTGGTGAAAGGTCCAATTTGAAGCAATATGACTGTTTTTGGCATATGCTGATTTCCTTTATGCTTCTACTCACTTTCTTCTGCCTGATTCATGTATATAGATTGTGCAAAATTTTCCTGTAGTTACCATGTTTGTATATTGAATTCAACCCTTTTTCCTTAGCCTATAGTCCTCAGTAAAACAGAAATGGAACAGAATATAAGAGGTCATCTATCTTGAGGATATTATAAATTGTCATGTGTAACCCATAAATGAAGATTTTTATTATTATAACTTATTTTGACTTATACCTAAGCAGCATATTAATTTGCCTGCTGCTGACATAGAATCCAGAATTTTCTACTATTGTCTGTAGAAAATGTGTGTGAATGTATATTTGGGGAAAGTCCATGCTATCAGACAGTAAGCAGTCATGCTGGTATCCAGGGAACTCATTACTAAATCTTAAAAAAGAAAATTTTTAAAAGAAAGGAAAACAGAAGCAGGGAACATCTTGACACTGGCCCTAGAGGTAAAATAAGGCTGCTGCCTTATGGAGAAAGGGAACCTAGTCCCCAGTACACAAGGGGAGGAGACCCTAAAACAAAATCAGGACACTGGGATGTTGCCTCTGGGGAAAGAACAAGGTGGCAGTAGATGAGGAAGAGTTTACTTGCTATTCAACAATTATTCTTTTTTAAATGAATTTTTTAATGTAAGTCTTTTGTCTTCATATCCCGGGCATGTCCCACTCCTTTTCCTAAATGAATCCTTTCCCTTAACAAAGAAAACCAAGCAAAAACACCTAGTAGCAAGACAGGTTCTTCCCCAGAGAATCATTCCTTGTAATAAAATATAAAAATAGTGAAAAAAAAGCTGCTCATCAAAACTAATCAACACTTCAGTTGATTATATACAATAATATAAAATGTTCTAAGTCCATAGTTCTTCACTCCTGCAGAGAAAAGATGAAAGCATATTTTCTTCTTTAGCTTTGGGGGCCAAGCTTGATCATTATAACTGGGTGACATTCAATTTTCCCCAAAAATATACTGGCATTATTTCTATTTATATTATTACAGAATGATTATTACACAATTGGTTTTTCCTGTGCTTAGTGTCTGTAAAAATAGAATGAAGATTAAAAGAAAAGTATGGGATATTTATATGAATCATAAAGTGGGTAGGATAGAGGGATGTAGTTGATTTGATATGTGTGTATATATGTATATATGTATATAATTTTTGTTTCTTTTTTTTTTTAACAAAAGAGAAAACACATTTGACTATGTACATAGTATTCTTCCTTAGTATCTTCCTATCCCTAAGATGTGGGAGAGGTGCTTTTTAGACAAATCGTTCTGCTGACTTGTTTTCATGTTGTTCAAAGAGCAAAAGTTCTATGTAAACATACAACAGATTTAAAAATTTTACTACATTTTAAAATCATTTAAAAATGTTCTTCCAATCATCAAATTCTATGCCTTGAATCCTAGTCATCTCACCTTCCCTATAATTTTGTATAAAAATAGGCTGGCCATTAAAAAAAAAAAACAGAAAGACAAATGGAAATATTATAATAAAAGGAAATTAATTCAATTTAACTGGAAATATAAATTCCAGTATAAGAACAGGCAGAAGTATCATTTTTGCTTGTTTGCTTTCTATCTAGTACATGCCAGGATGCATAGAAATAAACAATTAAGGCATACTTGCAAACTTGTCTAAAGTCTCACATCAGCTTGTACACTGTACGACTTTGACCTTGGAGTCAAAATCATGTATGAATTGTAAAGGAATGCATATCTCAGCAAACTTAAACATTGATATAGCCTTGTTAGGCTGAATTCTTGAATCTTTTACCTGATGAGGAGAGAAGAGGGATTTGTAGACAGATACCACTATATTGATTTAGTAATCCATTTAGCAAACTAACTAAAAAGAATAAAGACAGAGATACAGAGATAGAGACTGACCTTCATTCCCTCTGAGGCCACATGACCTTGGATATTTCATTCTTTTTTTTTTTTTCATTTCAGATAAAGGGAGTAAAGTTTCTGATCTTGGCCTGATGAGCAAGCCACAGAATCCGGACTGAATTTTGCAAGCTGTACATGATCAATGCACTTAGGAACAAAGAATGATCTTTGAAACTGATCTGGGATCCCAGTGCAAAAGAAAGATTCTCCTGCCAATGATGATACACCTAGATGTGAATTTGATTCAACCAGTATAATAGAGGAACCAAAATAAATTTTGAACCTGCCTCAACAGAGAACTAGGAGATATAAGTAATATAGGGAGATTCTGCCTCTAAGGTATGGAAGGAAATGATTGTACATTTATTCTTGCTGTACCGTTTAAGTAAATATTCCTTTGTTAAGCTAAGCAAACAAAGGAATAAAGTAACTTACATATAGAACAAGAGGACCTAAGCTTTGAATTTTTGCTTTACTAATAACTATCTGTGAGCTCTTCAAACCTCAATTTCCTCATCTAGAAAATGAGAGAATTGGATTCTCTGACCTTTAAATCCTTTTACAACTCTATTTCTCTGCTTCTAAAATAATGTAAATTTTTTTTGGTAAAAGTTTCAAAACTGTCTGCCTGAGATTCTCCATCTATAACACTTTGATTCCTATTAGAAAACTAGCTAAAATTTTTGTTGGTTTGTTGGGGGGTTTTTTTTGGGGGGGAAGGGGAGGTAGGGAGCAAGGAGGAAACAAAGTATTGTGAAATAATTCTTTTTTTCCTGGATCTTGGTGGAAAAGAGTATTATTCTGCTTCCTATTTTGTTTATGACATTCAATATTTTATTTCAATTTATCTCAAAAATTAATTTTCTACATTTCTATAGTTAGCCTTAAAAAATCATGGTTTTCTTAAAGTTGATGAGTTTAGCTTCTGGGATCCATGGTCACTGCTCCTGAGGATGATGACACAGTCCCATAACACAGCAGGGACCACCACTTTACTGGCTTGTGACACAGACTACATTGCTAAAAGCAATATTTGCAGATAATTGCCATGATGATTTGAAAATATATTTTGCCACCATGCCAACAGGGACAGCTGGAAAGGAAAAAAAAATCAACACAAATGAGCATGACCGTGAAAATGATCTGATTGCCAGGACAGTAATTAAAAGGAAAAATAAAACTGTCACATTACTGAGTCTTTTTCACAAGCTATTGTGAATTTATCATATCTTTCCCTAATTTACTTTCTTGTACTGAACACAATCCTCACTGCTAATGATGGAGATGATACATGTTAAGTGAGACAATATAGTATAGTAGGTAAACAGGGAAACAGGAAGACTTTAAGTAAAGATCTCTTTGATAGATATTATACTACTATGGGTGTATCATTTAACATGTTAGTTTTATCATTTAACTCTTCAAAAGAGTTGCTGATGTGCATGTTCAGGGGTTTCACATCTGGATTGTTTTTATACTGATATAGTTAAAGATCTAGATAACATCACTCAAAAAATCTTTCAGACAATTAAAAAATGCGTTCCCCTCTTTTTTTACAGTTGAAAGAAATGACACTACAGACATTATAGATGCCTCATATTCCCCTTTGTTGGAAAATGATATAAAATATGATTTTTTTGGTAATTTGATAATTGGGGATAGAGATAGTATTCTGTCTTTGAGAAAAATTTGAGAGAAGACCCATTAAAAATGAAGGAAGAAATGGAAGGAGAGAAATGCAAAAGTCAAATTTTAATAGTAATAACACATATGTGGCATTTTCCCCTCCACTATAATAATTGATATGATACCCGAAAGCAAATGTTTAGTTTTTGGCTAAAACTAGGCTGTTATAATGTTATAATATTAAAAGAGAAATAACGCAAAACAAATGAGAATTATTGACTTGAAAGCCTCTAACTTGGATTTTAGGTTTGTTTTAGAAAGTTAAAGACCCTATGTGTATTGGGTACCAAAATAAATGGAATCTAAATGAAAACAAATTTCACTAAACCTAATTATTTATTTCCTATAGTATGAAACAGATCTTTTGTCTGTATTCTCTTTTCTCAGATAACTGGATATATTAAAGTTAATTGATTACATTGCCATAATCCATAATTCTCCTTAATATGGTAGGTTAGGTGATATATCTCTGGAAGTAAAATATGATTGGCTGAATATTATAAACTAGTTCTCTATTTCTTTTCCCCATGGTTATCCAGGTATAATCAAATGAGAAAATTCTTCTGTGTACCTTTTTCTCTTTTTTTGATTTTTTTCTTCTTTTTCTCCAAATGTATTTTATTTGAAGAAATAGAATTTTTTTTATTTTTTATTTGCAAAACATATGTATGGGTAATTCTTCAACATTAACCCTTACAAAGCTCTCTGTTACAAATTTTTCCTCCCTACTCCCTACCCCTCCCCTAGATGGCAGGTTATCCACTACATGTTAATTATGTTAAAATACTTGACAAATCGAATATATGTATACATATTTCCACACTAATCATTGTTGTGCAAGAAAAATTGTATCTACAAGAAAGAAAAATCAGATAAAGGAAATACAATGCAAGCAAACATCAACCTAGCGCATGAAAATGTTATGTTGTGGTCCACATTTCACATCCCGCTCTCTGGGTGTATATGGCTTTCTTCAGTGAACAATTGGAGGTGGTTTGAAACATTTCATTGTTGAAGAGAGCTATGTCCATCAGAATTGATCGTCATATAGTATTGTTGTTGCCATGTATAATGATCTCCTGGTTCTGCTCATTTCACTCAGTTCATGCAAGTCTCTCCAGGCCTCTCTGAAATCGTCCTGCTGATCATTTCTTACAGAACAATAATATTCCATAACATTCATATACCATAATTTATTCAGCCATTCTCCAATTGATGGGCATCCATTCAGAGAAATAGAATTTAAAAAAAAACAGAAAAGCAATATAAAATGAAACAGAAGAGAATATTATCAGGTGCCCACCAAACCATTAGTGAGTATTCAAATTATATAACAACAGATACCAATTTAAGAAACTAAATATATTAATAAAAGAAAATATATTCATGATTTTTCCTCTTTTCTTACTTGTAAATTGTTCTTTTGTTCTTTGTTGTACACCTTTTTGACTTTATTCTTTTCCCCCTTTCATCTCCCTCACTATCCCCAAGTAAGCTATAGTTAAAAAGGATATATTTAAATATATATATATATGTAGATATATACATATATACATACATATACTCACTCACACACATACCCCACATACACATAGGTGTTTTTTATTCTTGCTGACTCAGTAAATTCTGGTCCATAATCTGGCTATTACTTAAATTCGCCCCACCCAGACATCCCTTCCTTGTTTTCTTCCCTTACTCTTTGCTTCCCCATCTGCCCCTCTTCCCCCCCCCCCTTTCTTTATAGATTTTGGAAGATGCTATACTCTTCATGGTGTATGTGTAATGTTGCCTATTGAACCCATTATTGATGTAAGTAGGTTTTTAAAACTACAAGCCCTCCTTCCCCCAGTGACTCTGTGTCTATTCTTCCTCTGCACCATATTTTTATAACATGATTACCTTTTTTTTACCTTTTTTTTTACCTTTATTCTGTCAGTCTTTCTTTTGTGCTTACTCTAATACTGATGCAAATCTTTAATATAAAGTATACATTTCCCATAGGGAAAAAAGAAACAATCTGTCCATGTTGAGTTCCTTAAAATTGCTCTTTGATATTGGCCCTTATATGATAGATTTTCTGTTAAGTCCAGGTTTGGTTGATAGAAAGTACTGAAAATCTGCAGAGTCACTGAATGTGTTTTGTCATTCAAAATTATAGATATTTTCTGGATATAATATTTTTAGCTGCAAGCCTAGTTATTTTGATTGTCTGTAGATATGATTCTAAGAACTGTTCTTTTATTGTAACCACTTGATAAGTCTTATACAATTCTAATTGTAACTCCAGCATATTTGAATTGTTTTTTTTTTCTTTTTCTTGCAAACCTTTCTCTTTGATCTGGGGTTCCAAAATTTCCAATAATATTCTTATATGTTTTCCATAAAGGGTCTCTTTGAGGTGTTGATTGGTGTATTTTTTTCTATTTCTACCTTCCCCTCATGTTCTATCAATTCAGGAAAATTTTCTAAGATTATTTCCTGCATTCTTGTGTTGAGATTCTCTTTTTGGTCACAACTTTCTGATAATTCAATTATTCTTATATTTTCTCTATCTGTTCTCTAGATCTGTGGTTTTTCTCATGTTTCACATTCTGTTCTATTTTCTCATTCTTTATAACCTGTTTTGTTATTTCTTGGTCTCTCATAACTTCATTGGCTTCCACTTAACCAATTATAATTTTCAAGGAGTTATATTCATCTTTGAGACTCTGTATCTCCTTTTCTAATTGGTTAACTTTTTTCATAATCTTCTTGCTTTTCTTGGATGGTTTTAATTTTTTTCTTAGCTTTTCCTCAATGTTTCTCAGTTGATATTTGAATTTTCTTTTTTGAGTTTTATAAATTTTTTTCTGAGAGCCATTTCACATTACTTTTTGGGGTAGAAGCTTTTTTTTTTTAACTGAAGTTTCCCCCTTTGAAGATGAATCCCAGTCTTCCCTGTTCCCATAATGTTTCAATGGTAGAGTTCTTTCTTCTTTACCAGTTCATTTTTTTTTAAAATAAGAGATATTAGTGCCTCTAATTGTGAGATGGGGGGTGGTTCCTTTAGTTTCCCTTCAGCTCTCCACTCTGACCAAGAAGCCCAAACAAAGAGCTACCCCTCTGCAAATGCCCACAACTAGCCATGTCCCTACCCCACTACCTCTGTACTCACCAAGTGTGGGTTCTTTTTCACCCAGGACCTCCTCTCAGCAACACAGCTGGGCATGGCATTCCCAATCAGCTGAGATTCCCTGTCTTCCCAACTCCACAAACAGTCCAGGAGGTGAAAGTCTCTGTGATTCCTGCTGAGGCTCCAGTAACAACTAGATAGCCCAAGGGATCCCCATTTAATATTTCTGTGGAGCTAGTCCAGATGTGTTTGCATTTCAGACTGGTTAATCTTGGCCCCCGGGTCTTTCTTCATATCTTTTCTGGCCATATCAGGAGGACTTTTGTTTTGCCCCAAGTCTTGTTTTTTCACCAGTCAGTGTTCACCCTGAGGTATAAAATGTTCTATTTGTGGAGGAATTCAGAAAAGCTTGAAATTTACAAACCTACTCCTCCACCTTCCCAGAATCCTCTTTCTCTGTTCTTTTTTCTCAAAGAGAATACAATAACTGGACTTGGAATTAACTCCCAATGCAGCAGTTGCATTATCTGTCTCACAAAAATGCTATAACCCTGGAGATAATGGCTGAGCTGTCAAAATATATGAGAATGAAGACAATTATTGATGTTTTTATATTTTAGATATTATTTGTTAGATATTCCTTCCTTCTACATTGGCCTAATTTTATTTTACTTTATTTTGTTGTTGTTGTTGTTGTCGTTGCTTAATAAAAAGGATTATATATTTCAAATATAATTTTTTTTGGTTTAAGGATTTGTAATTGTTATTACTATTAGATTGGATTCTTTTGTCTTTGGGAATGTGAATGAACTGAATAGCTTACAGACTCCAGACAATGATTGGAAGCTTTTGAGAAATTATGTGACAGAGTAACTGTAAGGAAAATAATTAGAGACAAAGATCTCTGCAGATTATAGTCAATTTCCACATAAAGTTTGGGAATTCAAGGAAAAAACAATATTGCTTTTGACAGATGATGGTGCAGATGTAAGACTTGATGTGAATAAGCAGCCTCTGCCATTGTGTTCAACTTCTATTGGACAATGCACCTTAATGGCACAGAATGCTAGGATGTTACCCTTTCCCCATGTCCTATTTTTCCAACATAAATACTTGTCAGAGCCCACATCATTGGAGTTCTCTTTCCTAGTTCTCCCTTTGATTTGAAGCCTTATTTTTTAATAAGTTTATGTCTTTACTCTTATCTTTATTTTGGGACAGATGACTGCTATGTCACTATGTTATTCTTTCTTTCCTTAGTCATCCCACTTTCAGGAAAGTGGGATTTTTTTGGGGGGGATTTTTTGCTCATAAAATACTTATACAAACTAATTTAGTATGAATTTTAATTAACAAGGCTATCAGATGTCACTTGGTCACCAAAATATTAGAGTGGGAGTGTGCATTGCTAATTTAGACATAAATCTCACAAAAATCTTTGGAACTCAGAAAAAGGACCAGGAAACAGAAAGGAAGAGGATCCCTCTGGAATCTGGAAAAGTGGGAACCAGCACTCTAACAAAGGATTTGATTTTGATAATAAAAATGTCAGTGATTGAAATATGAGTGGTAATAAAACAGTGAGAGAATCCATCAATTGATTAATCATAAAGAATAGAAGATTATTCATATTCCCCATGCTCAGAGTTAGACACTGATGCTAATTTTCCTTGCAGAAAATATTGAGTCATAGGAAGATTTGGGAGAAGAAAAAGGAACTTACATCTACTGTTTTAAAGTTTGAGACCACAGCAAAGCATATATGTGGTGACTTTAGGCTTGACACCAAAAAGGTTGAGCCAAGAGAGCAAATCTGATAATGAAAACCTTGAGGACATGAGTTCTCCAAGGGATCAGATTCAAAAGAGAACTATTAAAGGGATTAGGCAGAGTCTGAAGGATACACAGATGAGAAGAAGAGCTCAGCAGAAAAAAAGTAAAAGTATTTAGAAAAATAGGAAGAAAATAGCAAGAAGTAACATCCTGAATGGAAAATGTTAGCCTTGGAGTCAGGAAA
The DNA here is from genome assembly GCA_023553655.1 of Myrmecobius fasciatus. Taxonomy (NCBI): domain Eukaryota; kingdom Metazoa; phylum Chordata; class Mammalia; order Dasyuromorphia; family Myrmecobiidae; genus Myrmecobius; species Myrmecobius fasciatus. The sequence continues at coordinate 115,200 of JAJPUD010005166.1, forward strand.
TCTTGGTTCAAGAATGACCTCTGACAGTATTTGGATGACTCTGGGCACATAAAGTAACCCCTCAATTCCTTTGGCAATCTACTGAAGTGGAAATAGCTGGATTGGAAGTCAAATCCTTTCTTTGATACTTCCCACCTATAATAACTTGGAAAAGTTCATATAATCTGTCTGATCTTTAGTTTCCTAATGTATTCATTGGGGGAAATGGGCTCAATAAATAAATAAGTTTTAAAGTTACAATATTTCTGCATAGGATTTATTTTGGCTAGCATCAGCAATGAATTCCAATAAAATACAGAATTTTGTGAATAAAATAAGAGAATCAGAACCAATAGGCAAATTTTCATATCTAAATCTATGATATATTAGTCACTGATGGGTAGCAATGTCTCTTGGTAGAAAAGATTTCCATAACTGATAAAATCACAAATCCTTTGAATGAATATTAGAATAACAAGAAAACATAAGAAAACGGTATTTTCAGAAGTTTGAACCATCAATTCTAAGAAGGAATAAAATTTTGAGAGCTATATGTACTATGATATGATATAATCCCAAACTAGTGAAACCAGGGCCTAGATTAAACCCAAACTTGAATTCATTTACCTTTCATAATTGAAGCACCTTGAAATCTGGAAGTTGAGTGTTTGCTTCTAAGCACTTACATCAACCAAATCATGTTGCTTTACTACTGTTTTCTATGCTCATAATGAAGAATTATGTGCACATAGGCAAGATAATCTGTCTCTATATCAAGTATTGAAGCCCATAAAATAACCACAGATGAAAGTTTTTTATCTAATGTTCATTGAGTTTAAACAATATACTTGGATTGTTTGTCTTTAGCTATGTAAGATCTATGGATTTTGCAATCCAACTGAATTAGCATTGATATAGCAACTGTGCCTTGAGATATGCTGATAGCTAGGAAGTTTGTGACATTTCTTTTCTAGAATTTCCCAAATGGGGAAAATTTAAATGTCATCTTAACATTGGATTCAATGAAACTGTCAGCTGGTGGTTTTGCAGTGATATCAACAAGAAAGTGTACAAATTCAAATACCTTGGGCACAACCAAGAGATCTAGAAGCACAATACTAAATTCTGAATAACTATTATTTGAAGATAATTGTGTTCCCCATATGACAAAACTATTCACCATATGCTCACGAGATCTAAATGTTGCACATAGGGTTTAGAAAGATTTTTTTTTCTTATTAAAGCTGTTTATTTTCAAAATGTATGCATGGATAATTTTCAACATTCACCTTTGCAAAACCTCGTGGTCCAAATTTTTTTTTCCTCTTCTTCCCCTACTCCCTCCCCTAGATGGCAAATAACCCAATATGTTAAACATGTGCAATTCTTCTATTCATATTTTCACAGTTATCATGATTCACAAGAAAAATCAGATGAAATAGGGAAAAATGAAAAAGAAAACAAAATGCAAGCAAACAACAAAAAAAGTGAAAATACTATGTTGTGGTCCACATTCAGTTCCCACAGTCCTCTCTTTAGGTGCAGATGGCTTTCTCCATCACAAGACCACTGGAAATGGTCTGAATCACCTTGCTTTTGAAAATAGCCAAGTACAACAGAATTGATCATTGTGTAATCTTGCTGCTGCTATACAATGTTCTCCTGGTTCTACTTACTTCACTCAGCATTGGTTCATGAAAATCTCTCTAAGCCTCTTTGAAATCATCTTGCTGATCATGTCTTATAGAACAACAATATTCCATAGCATTCATATACCACATCTTATTCATTCATTTTCCAACTGATGGGCAGCCACTCAATTTCCAATACCTTGCCACTACAAAAAGGACTGCTACAAACAATTTTGCACACATAGATCCTTTTCTCTTTTTGTGATCTTTTTGGGAAACAGGCTGAGTAGAGACACTGCTGGATCAAAGGGTATACACAGTTTGATAGCCCCTTGGATATAGTTCAATTGCTCTCAAGAATAATTGGATCAGTTCACAACTACCCCAACAATGTATTAGTGTACCAGTTTTCCCACATCCCATCCAATATTCATCATGATCTTTTCCTATCATCTTAGCCAATCAGAGAGATATATAGTGATATCTCAGCATTTTCTTAATTTGCATTTCTCTGATCAATAATGATTTAGAGTATTTTTTCATGTGACTATAAATGGTTCTAATTTTTTCATCTGAACATTGCCAATTTATATCCTTTGACCATTTATAAATTGGAGAATGACTGGTATTCTTATAAATTTGAGTCAATTCTCTATGTTTTAGAAATGAGGCCTTTATTAGAACCCTTGGATGTAATTTTTTCCCCCAGTTTACTGTTTCCCTTGCCTTACAAGGATTTTTAATAGATCTACTGCTAAAAAAGATGACATATATAGTTTCAATTTCTTGCTCAAGATTCCTTAATTATTACAAATAGTGACAAAACAGGATGGGCAATATTTACTCACATTCCACAATTAATTATTAATTGAATTATTCGATGAATAAACAGAATCAAGTGAAGTGAATTTAAATTCTTTGGAATAAAATAAAGACATTATTATTCAAAATAAAATTATTTTAATTATATGAAAAGAAGACTAATGTAAAATATATAAAATGATAGCTATATATATATATATATATTTTTTTTTCCTACTGGCACCTTTTTAAGTTTAGGAAAACTTTTGAAAATCTTGGATCTTTCACTGAATGTTCTCTCCCTTATGTATGGAGTACCAGAATTCTGTAAAATGACAAGTAACATATATTATTTGAGGAGTTTGAACCAAATCATTTTATTACTCATCAGTTGGACGTGTTTTACCCACCCAGAAAAACTATAAATGTTAAAATGTGTCTTAAGAATGTTTTTGGTATTGGTGAAAGTAAGGTCACATTTACTCATTTAGGCGTCATATCCCAACTACTTAAAAAAAATTGAAGTAGCTTAAATAGAAAGATTGAATTAGATGCCAACAAGACAGTTTGGAAATAAAAATAGATGACAGACAATCTAAACAAAGTAGGTATGACTCAGGTGATTGAAATGATTACTAAAATTGTTCCCTGAATTTGACTTTAAGATTTCTGGCAGCTAACAAACAAGAGGAACATTTTTGTAGGAAGATAATATGATCCTAGAAGAGATGGAATCTACATGGTTCTAGACAATGTAGAAAATATAGGTATCAGTAGAGAGTTGAGGCTAAAATGTCATATGGGACTATATGCCCAAAGCAATAGAATATCAGTGGGAAAGAGATAGATGTGTTTTTGGTAAACAAAGATATCCTGGGAACAAGTCACCAAATATTGTGTTTTTGGTAACAGTAAATTGAATAAACTAGAGTTTTAAATTCCAACAGCAAGTAAGCGAATCCTAGACCAAGTAGGAAAAGATGCTGAGGAGGAACAAGAAAAAATAGGAATGATAATATCAGTTGTGGATCTTATCCAATAGCATTCTGTGAATAATAAATGAAAGGAATTGCTCTTTAGTAAATCCAAGTATTTCTTAGAGATTAGGTGGGTAGTGAAGAGACTCATCAATACAAATATATTATTAGTCTGAAATAATAGTAATGGGATCCTGGGAAGGTGGGACTTACCAAAGAAGGACAGAGATGTGATAATTATTTGGTGGTTTTCATTGCAAATTCTTTCTGTATTTTGTATTTTTTTACTTGAATTAAAACCCATTTTTCAATATATTGTTAGCCTGAATGTTTAAATGACACTTTTACCTTTTTTTTTTTTCAAAAGCTAAATTCTTATTCCCTAAGGAAAGTGCTGGGAGGACACAAAGACTAAATAATGATTTGTGACAGACTTTCAGGTTTCAATCTAATAAGTGTAAATATTGAAAGCTGAAGTTGTTATACTTAGACTTGGATTCAGATTTCACCTTTGACATGTAATAAAGTCATCATGGGTTAGTCACTAAACCTTTCTCAACATAAATTTTTTCATCTTTAAAATAAATCTATAACACCTGTGTAACCTCGTGGAGTCATTTTTGACAAAATGAAATAATGTGTGCAAAATGCTTTGCAACCTTTAAAGTGCTAGAGGACAATGATATGATGATTATTAAGAAACAGTTTGGTGCAGTAGATAGAACTATAACCTTATAATCAACAATCTCTCAATCAATTATTATATATTAAGCACCCCCTATGTGCTAAACACTGGAGATACAAAAAGAAAAAAAAAGACAGTCACTTTCCTCAATGAATTTACAATGTAATAGGGAAGAAAATATGCAAACAAATTTATACAAATAAAGCTATATAAATAGGAAATTATTATAGTGGAAAAGCACTGGAATTAAGAGGGGTTGAAGAAGGCTTTTTATAGAAGTTAGGTTTTTACTTGGGACTTAAAAGAAGCCAGAATTGCCAACACTTGCACAGTTAAGGGAGAGCATTCAAGGGCTTAGGAACAGTCAAACCAAGAGATGGAATATTTCCTTTGTGGAATTACCAATTCAATCTCATTGGATTAAAAAAATATGTCAGGGAGTAAAGTATAAGGAAACTGGAAAGATAGGAGGGGATTAGGTTATTGATCCCTGAGATAACAGGGAGTTCCTGGAATTTATTGAGTGGAGAGTGCTACATAATCAGAATTGTTCATTAGGAAAATCATTTAATTGAAAGGAAGTGATTTTGGAGTGGGGAAAGACTTGATACAGACTGATCTACCAGAAGACAATTACAATAATCCAGGGATGAAATGATGTGGATTTGTATTGGAGTGGAGTGTATTGGAGTATTCAAGATGTTTCAAAGGTCAAATTGATAGGACTTGGCAAAAGACTGGATAAGGTGGCAGTGGGGTAGTGTTATGAGATTTTGAGGAGTCTAAAATCACTCTTTGTGAGTTTAAGGGACTGAGAATATGGTGTTGCCTTTTACAGTAAAAGAGAAGGTAGTAGATAGGGGAGGTTTAAGGGAAAAGATAATGAATTCCATTTTATAAATATTAAATTTAAGATTATAAGTTAAGTTAAAGATATATATTAGACCAATGATTTCATCACTATGAAGAAAATGTCTCCCTTATTGCAAGATGTCACCTCCTGTCTTTTTCTATCTTTAAGGCCTATTTTCTATCCATTACTCCATCCACTTCTCCATTAAAATTAAGCTGCATCATAAAGTAGAACACTATGTTGTAATGTATTTCATTCCATTTAGAATATTGATCTTATAAAACTATCTCCAAACCTGCATTTAGTCTAAGACTTTGTTTTCATGGAACCAAGCTGGTATAGTAAATAAGGATTAAGCTAAACAAAATAAAATGATTATCATGGTAGAAATTGTCATTAATATTCTCTTAGTTCTCCTTGCAGAATCCGTTATTTTTAAGAGAGGGATCCTCTTTTACTGAACTGGGTCTAAGTTCTACATCCAAAGACATATACTCTTTGTAATCCTGAGCAATTTACTTAAATTATCATTTCCCCCAAAAGTAAACTCTCTTAGACAATAAGTTGAAGAGAATGAGTTGGTTTTCATTAGAAGAGGGAAATTCCGAAGAAGAAAGTTGAGGGAATTTTCTTAAAAATGATGATGAGGGGGATTGTTGACATCATGATGATGATGATGATGATGATGATGATAAGGAGGAAGAGGAGACCTTATAAGATAAAATGTAATATATAATGGGAATTGTCTAAGAATCAAGGATAAATGAGACTTGTAATTCCTAAGAGTTTTTTTATTCATTCCATCTGGAAATCATATTAATTTCCAGAGGAAATAATTTTACTTTCTTGGTTGATCAATTTATTATGAAACTTATATCACAAATACAAACATATAATTAGGGATTTTATATTTCCACACAAGTTCTTTATAAGTTATTTTTTAATAGAAAACGATAACCAACTCACAAAATTACACTATTACATTGTTATTATTATTATTGGTAGCCTGGATCTGTGACTTTAATGCTAGAGGGAGCTACATTAATAACCTTTTCAAATCCATAGTCTTAAGTAACATATTCTCATTGGGCCCTGATATTTAGTGGTGTTTTGCAACTCACCAAGAAACACTTTATACAGCTCACCTTGTAAACAGCAACAAGAATGCAAATAGGGAACAAGACTCCCCAAATCCAGGAACCTTCTACTAATATTTTTCTTTCCTTGCTACTGTGTTATATGACCCTACTCTCGTTTAGCATTTAAGAAGCTGCAGCTACACTACATTATCAAAGACATATTTGTTAAAACATGCATATAAAAGGATTTGTAATTGAAGCACAGCTTTGATATATTTAATAGGATGTAAAACTGCCATCCCTTTTTAATAGGAGATGCTTTATGTGCATTAGCAGTAATATAATAATGCCTCTTCAGTGTGCTCTTGCCATTAGCAGTTTTTTCCCTCCCTTTCTTTTAGTTAATCTTAAAACTTTAATGTAATCCAAACACATTAACATCTTTTTCCCCCTCTTTCCACTTGTGCAGAAGGAGGCTGTGAACTGAACTTTTCTGAAATGAAAGATATTTATTGGGTTATGGCACAATCCTGTCATCAATAGCTTTTTCCTCTGCATGGCTGAACAGATGGTCCATAAACAATGGTTCTTGCCTTAGAAATGCTAACAGTCAGGGAAAGTGTTTGGGAGAAGCAAAGGGGTGGGAGGAGGAGGAAACATGGAAATTGAGTGAGAATAAGGAAGAGGGAGACAATGCAGAAGACAGAAAAGAGAGAATCTTAACTAACATTTTCCAGATTGCCTTTCATCCCAAGTCATCTTCAATAGCTCTGTTTTTAAAAGTGAAAAAGAATAGTCCCATTCTTATGGTAGAGTGATTACCAGAATTATTATAAAATGCTATTAGTATCTCATGTTTGTTTCAGTTTCTGACTGCTTTACAGATTTGAAAACATAGTCTCATGCTTCAATGTATCTTAAATAGTGTCCTTGGGAAGTGAGACACTTTGAATTACATCAAGAAAGAAGAATTGGGTTAATGGGAATGACTTGATCCAATTCAAAAAAAATCACATTTGGGGTTGAAAAAAGAAAGTCACGTGGTAGCGTTCAGCAAAAACAAAGTAAAAAAAAAAAGAAAACAAGGCTGGATAATAGGAAAAACAAGAAGAAAGCTTCTTGTATTTAATAAGAAAAAATGGTATTCTCACAGAGTACCATAAACCTTGCAAGCTTCCAGTGAACATTCATAAATGGAGCTGATATGTTGTCTGAACTCAAACTGCTTTCATGAAATTGTGTGCCTTGCCCAGGCTGATAAGATCATGTTCTATGTAGTCCTGAATCTCAGTCTCTGGGATTTTTTTAAATTTTAAAACATTTTAATTTAAAATTTTGTGTTCCAAATTGTCTCTCCTCTCCTTCCCTCCCCCTGAGTAAGTAAGCAATCAAATACAAGTTATACATGTGTAATTATATATAATATTTCCAAACCTTAACATATGAATTGCCCAAGTGTTCATCTTTCATTCTCAATTCTCAGAGGAACAATGATATCAGCAAGGTAATGTCTTGACTAGCAAGTGAATTGGATTTAAGTGAGGCAGAGTTGTACAGAGTCAGCAGCCTCGTTCTCCTCTACAGTCATTGAAGTCTAGGGGCAAGACATAGGTCAAGACAACTGGTAATGGCTCCCCATTGCCCAGTATAAAAGAAGGCTGAGATCGCTTTAAGGTCCAGTCCCCAAGCAATCACAATCAAAAAAGTATGAGCAATAGGGGAATAAAGTTTTTTTTTTTTTAAAGTAACATTATCAATGCTCTTTCATAGGGAAGAAAAGTTCATTTAAAACCCTGAGTATAAATACAGTCTTACACAGAATTTCATGATTAATGTTGAATCACCAGCTTTTCTTATGAATTTGCCCTCTTGATAGAGCCCATAATCATACTAAAATATTGCTTCAAAATGTAAACTGTTATGTTCCACCCTCATTCTCTCCAACTTTGTGAATATAATGCCTTATATATGTAACAACTATAATAATCAATCTTTATATTACATATATACATATATTTATGTAATATATATATTTTATATATATACATACATAGAAATGTATACATTATATAAAACTATACTATATTTGATGTGAATTCACTTTTTTGTGGATTCTATGCTATTTTTTAAAATGATACATTCACAATTGTCTTACATTAGTAATATACTAAAGATTTTGTATGTGTTTGTACATGTAAGTGTGTTGGGGATAGTCACTTGAATCTCTTATTTTATTTTATAGGAAACTCCCAGCATGGAATCTCTGTTAATGCAAATTGGCAATTCTTCTAACATAGATAAAAAATAAAAATACTTATGATGCAATAAAATTAATTTTAAAATAAAAAAACTCTTAGCTCATGGGCCACACAAAAAGTGGAAGTATGCCAGATTTAATACAGTTTAAGAATCCATAATCTATCACATATAGTCTTAGAGAGTAGCATAGGGGAATTTAGACACTAAATGACTTGACCATGATTACAATATCCAGTAAATAACAGATATAAGATTGGGAAGAAAAAAAAATCCTGATAATTAGAACTTTGCAAAAGTGTAGTGAGAAGGTCAGAAAATTGGACACAGAGAATAAATTACACCTTCTTGGGTATGATGTAGATGTGATTATTTTTATACATTACTCCTGTTGGCTTCTGAAGTCCCTTCTAATGCTAATATTCTATGATTGCTGAGTAAGGGAAGAATCATACATGATGAAAAGATGTGGATAGTTGATATTCTGTACCCATATTAATAATATAATCCATTGAAGCATCACAGATGCAATCTTAGAAATAGATTAAGAAAACTCCCTGACTTTAAATTATGTTCACAAGTTTAAATTCACTACCATCTTCATAAGAACTTATCTGATAATAGTACCAGGATCTTCAAGAAGGCATTGAATATATTTTGCTAGGGACCTATGCAAATTTTTTAAGTGGGGTAGCTTCTAACATAGTAATCATAAATAAAACACCAACAAATAGATTATTATCAATTTGGTGATGATGATTTTATTAGACAAAAGGCATAACAACTGTATAAATAGGATGATTTAAGAGGATAAAATGATGTAAGAAGTAATACAAAAGTAGCAATGTCTTTTGGTAAGTCCCAGAAAACAGAATTCAAGAATGTATTTTCTATAGCTGGTCTTAACCACTAACATATTTTGTAGACTTAAGGAACAAAGAGCTTTGAATTTCTTTAAAAAAACTGTTTTATAAATCTATGAAAATAAGTGCTGTAAATATTTTAGAAATTAATTTAAAATGCATAAATTATAAAATTTCATCTACTTTTAGACTTAGCTTTAAACATAAATGTATTATAAATCGAACTGAAGCATTGTAAACATAGGATGCAGATTGTGCAAAGACAGTATAGAAATGGAATGCAAGATGTAAGAAATAGCTACTCTGTGTGTTTCATTGGAATGAAGAAAACAAAGGAAATGAATGTGAAATCAATTGAGAAAGATATGTTATAAACAAATTTTGAAAGGCTTTTAGTTCCAAGCAGATTTTGAATTTTATCCTAGAGACAATGGGGAGACACTGAAGAATTGTAAGGAAAGATGTTCCATGGTCACACCTTGTCTTTAGCAACAACATCTGGAGAGCTGTACAGAGCACTTGTATTGCAGAATGGAGAGATTAGAGAAAGGAAGACCAGAAAGGAAACTGAATAATCAAGTGTAATATTTTCCAGAAGGCTATGTCATTTTTATTAAATTTTCCTATGAATGTTTCAGTCATGTATTCAAGGCAACCATAAAATATCATGAAAAAGAATCAGAAATGTTTTCATAAAGAATTTCCAATAAATGGTCATATAATTTCAGTTATATAATTACCTGAAAAAGAGTATGGTATCTCCTTTTGCTCACTGTTTGCTGATTACAAAATAGGATTTGAGTACCAAATATAGCCTCAAAGGTTGGCCTCCAAGCAGACTCCTACACACATATACATTTTCCCAATTTTTCTAAATAATTTTTCAAAGCATTTATGAACTTTCCCATCCACTGTCATCACCTCCCCCAATAGAACAAGAAAAAGAAAAAACAAGCCCTTGCAACAAACATATGTTTAAAGTACATATTTCTTGGTAAATTATGGAGATAAGTATTAAATTACCTATCTTCTCATTATTAATACGAAAGGAGGCACAAAAGATGGAGATGTATGTTTGCTAAAAGTGTTCACCATTATTATGGAAGATGTCCTAGGCAAAGTCCAAATGGAAGATAGGGTTCCTTTAGATAAGGAAATCTTTTACTTTTGTCTGTGGATGACATTGTACTATTTGCACCAATAAACTTGACATCTTTTGATTTGAGACTTTCCAGTGATTAACTGTGGTAAATGCTTCATAAATGCTTTTTTGAGGATTGATTTTTGGACAAAAACATACAGAAGTGATAAAAATAAATTTAAAGGGAAAAAAACCTTTTAGAATCAAATCGTTCATGTATTAAGATCTCTTCACATGGCAAAGTTAACTTAAGATAAATGATAAAGCATAAACTCTGTGGTAAAATTGTCTGAAGGCAGGCCAATTGTCACTGCAATCTCTGGAGAATACAGAAGATGTAATATCAATATGTTGTAGAGTTTCTCTTCTGTTCTCATATATACAGGCACAGATGTTGAAAGCACATGGCTAGAATTACTTCAAGGCCTATATGTTGACTTCACATGCTCACACCAAAGATCTCAAGTCTGGGGAATATGTAAACCTTGTCTTTTTTACAGTGACTTGAGTGATTGATGTGGTACACATTACTATAATGTAGACAATCTACTAGTAGCATAAATGTTGTTCTAATGGGATTGTGGTCTCATCCACAAAGACCTTTAGAATATAACAATTTGAAAGTAAACCACACTCAGTAATCATAAAGATTGTTTTTGTTAATTGCTAGCTAGGGACCATATGAACTATTATTTGGCTAGAACGCAGGAAAGCATATACCATAGGGGATAGTCAAAGACATCCCTAAAGTGGTCAGATTAATTGCCTTATGACCAAATTACTAACAGAACTAATCAGCTAGTGAATAGAAATAGGAAAAAAAAAAAGGTGAGATAGGCAACAATGGCAAACCAAAAAAGAAAGGAAAAAAAAAAAAAGAAAAGTTAGAAAAAAATACAAAATGCTCAAATACCTTTAATTAACATGTAAGCTTGTCTTTGTGCTTCTGGTTATGAGAATCATTTGAAAGAACTGGAGATGTTTAGTCTGAAAAAGAAAAGACGGGAAATATATTTCTCTCTAAACAGAATTGAAAAGTAGTCAAATGAAAGAGCTATTAGATGTATTCAACTTGTTTCTAAGACTAGATATGAGTGTGATCAGGGGAAACTCCAGCTCTAAGCAAGATAGAAGGAAGAATTTCTCAGCAATTAAGTATCCAGAAACTGAAAGGACTACTTCAATATAATTCTATTGGGTTGGCTTTCACTACAGGTAAGTATACAATAAAGGGAATTCTCCTTCAGGTATGGACTGGAATAGATTTCTAAGGCAATTTATAATTTTGAGATTATATGATTTTGTAACTTGGACAACCAAGCCTTACAACATTAAAATTCTTCACTTTTTACATATACATAACCCCAAATCCTCTACCACCTTCACCCCATAAAACATAGCTTATTCGGTTTTGCCTACTGAGTCCTCTCCTCTTCTTTCCCTTTAGAGCTGTCTAAAATGTTATTAACCTGATTTTACCAAGTAAATGTAGTGAATAAGCACTTACTAAATACCCACTATGTTCCAGGTACTTGACTAAATCCTTTGGATACAAAGAAAGGAAAAACTCTTGTTCTCAAGTAGCTCACAGGGAGTAGTCAAGAGCAGGGTACCATAAATAAATTAATCCAGGGCATTATACCCTTGTAGGAAAACTGGACTTCTTTCAACGAGAGATGAGATTCAACAGACTCTGGCTATCATCCCAAAGTCATAAGTAAGGGTAATTGGAAATAAAAACACATCATCAAATGCCACAACAGTTATCAAAGGGATGAAATTTATATTGCAACTGATATCTAATTTGAGGTCATTTGTGTTTAAAGGCAGACATTATATCTTCTTTGGTTAGATGGGGAAACTGAGACATACAATGAATAAAATGATTTGTGTATGGTTTCATGGCAAACCACTAAAAGAATCAGGAAAAAAATATAGATACAAAATTTTAAGTGAAATTTAGAAAACATGTTTTAGCATAGAGCCCCCCCATATAGATTCATAATGCCACCCTATCCCCATACAATCTTACTAATTCAGAGGCTTTGATACTCTCATTGGGAAAGATAGACCTTTCTATGGTTTATATCTACTGAGCACTTCAAAATATTTTTTAAATATTGAAGTTTTGTCATATGCCCAAAATATTGTCACTAAGCTCAAATGCCTAATTGTCTTTCCTCAACTGCATTTAACAACTAATTTAATCTTGGAATTCAATGTGATTCTGATTCATTTGCACTTGAATTCACCAAATGTTCTTTTTAAAGAGCTACAATCTGATGTACATGAGATTTTCTGAATCACTAAAGCCTTTTTTATGCCCCATTCCTAACTAAAAATCCCATAAGTTGTCCAATCCAAAGAATCAGAAAACATTTAGTCAAAATGAAAATATATAGTATATCAATACACTCATAAAAAGCATTATATAGGCCATTTTCTATTATCTTTCCTTGAATCAACAATTGGGGTAATAATTAATGAAAATCAATGTAAATTCTATGTTCAAAGCCCTTGCTAAACTCAGGGTCTGCAAATAAGTGTTTGAAATATAACAATATGAGGAATTCTACCACTGAAAGCAGATTTTCTTCCAAGTTTTATTACCCAAAATTCTTGATTCTCTTTATCTTACTAATCAATCTCTGACCATTTAATTTTTTTTCTTAATACACATAGACACATACACAGAGAGAAAGACGGAGACACAGAGACAGAACATGAAGGAGGGAGAGAACCTTTCTATTAGTTATATAAATACACCCAGAAGTTTTCATTCAAGTGAGTTGAGTAGATTTAACATACAAATAAAAAATACATTCATGGCATGATTATGAATGTTTATTCCATGTTGTTTACAATACCAAACAAAAGCAAAACAACAATGTATATGTGAAAAATAAATAACAAAACTGTTTTACAATTTTGCTCAGGGAATAAAATGCTTTTTTAAGGGAAAAAAAACACATTTTCCAAGTTCTGGCCTATAATTCAGAAAACCTCATCTCTTGAAGCTGTCTCACTAACTTAAGAAAACGCCATAACTATTTTACTGTAATGCAATCTGATTGATTGTCACAAGTAACACAAGAAACATTTTGTTATTTGATATTTAATCTACATAGATTTTATTCTGCTATATCTTGTCCTTTATCATAAGAGGGCTAGAACACTACATAAATTGGGAATAATTTTCAAAAAAAATCCCCCAATCTCAGTCAAGAAAGTTCTATAATATGTTCTTTAAAGGAAATGAAGGAAAAAAGATTTTGGCCTCTGGTCTAGGTACTCTTGGTGCTAAGATCATATAGGAGCCAAGGTTAGGAGAACTAGGTCAATGCTATTTAAATGTAACTCTTATTTGAAAAGTTTCCCAAAAACATGAGATATACTTTGCCACATACTTTAGGGGATTTCTCACCTTTCTGACTCAAAGCTCTCACCCAAAGAAGGAGCAAGCCATTATTTATCATCACCTACTGTGTCAATTACTTCCTTGAAAGCACCTGGCTCAAGAAGTTGTATTGATAAGCAAAAACAGAGAAACAAAGAAACAGCAACAAAAACTGAGCTCACAAGATAGAATATGGAAATCAAGAGATCCTGTAATGAACAGCTGTCTCCAGAAAGATCTATAGAGATTCTCAGTTACTTACAATAATGACTGGGAAGGGTTCCCAGCAGATATTACCTCCTACATTTTTTCAGTGTCAGTAATACTCTCTGCTACATAATTAAGAAATCATTTAATTGATGGCAAATTGGCACTGGTGAAGGGTGTGCTTATATCAAAGCATCCATCTTTCTTGAATCAAGAATTAAGGGAGAAATTAATGAAAAAGCATATAAAGTATTTTTAAAGCACAAAAGATGTTTAGAAATGTAAAAAATGTGAGTAATTCTACCATTGAAAGTGGATTTTCTTTGATGTTGCATTACCCAGTCCTTGATTGTCTTTCTCTGTTTTACTAGTCCATCTCTGAATAGTTTTTGGTGTTTTCCTCAATACCTTCAAAATAGGATTGATTGATAAAAGGAATGGAGAGAGAATTCTGTTGACTTCAGTGATTGTTGCAAACTCTGATAAAAGGATTGAGTGAAGAGGACATTATAATTCATGGTTAGGATGATATGTCTAAGTATTTCTCAATCATCTAAATGTACATAAGATGGTATTATTGTGAGAATCAATCATAATGATGTATGTTAATCTGTTTTATAAATTGTAAAGTTTTACACGTCAGTTACTACTAAAATGGATAAAGGTACTAGAATCAACTTTCAACAAAGTTGAAAGTCGATTACAATTGCATGTAAAAATATTAAACATTTTTTCCTTTCATTTATGAAAACACTGAAAAATACTCATAAAATAAAAGAATATATATCTATTTTCATGTAATCTAAACATTAAGCAGAGTTGATGGCAACACTCAGAAGTCAGAAGATGTCCCATAATTTTAGTTATATCCAATTCTTCATGACTGTGTTTGGGATTTTCTTGGCAAAGAAAATCTAGACTGGTTCCTCATTTTATTCTCCAACTTGTTTGTTTGTTTTTATTTTTGTTTTTTACTTAGGCAATTGGGGTTAAGTGACTTGCCTGGGGTCACACAGCTAGGGAATGTTAAATAGCTGAGATCAGATTTGAATTCAAGTCCTCCTGACTTCAGGGCTAGTGCTCTATCCACTGCACCACCTAGCTTTCCCTCCAGCTCATTTTTAAATGAGGAAGCTGAGGCAAACAGGGTTAAATGACTAGCTTGTCATTTAAATTACTAGTTTGTAAGTATTCTAAGGTAGGGTTTGAATTCAAATTTTCCAGTCTCCAGATCTAACACTCTGTCTACTGTGCCACCAAGAAGTCCAATGGAGTCACAAGATTTAGTTTCAAATTCTAGTTCTGCTAGAATTATATCTTTCACTGAGATAAATTTCTTACTCTTTCTGCATCTCAGAATCTTTAGCTATAAAATGAGGGTTTGGATGTAAATAATCTCAAAATAGTTACTAACTTTTTAAATCTTGTATTTCTATAAATGTCATCCAGATTGGTGATCTTTAATCCTTCCTACCACCTCCAATACCACAAATAACTTCTTACTAAAGGTCACTAATCTCTGAAAGTACTTCTCCATGTGAAATACTCCACAATTTGATGTTATAGCATTTAGAATTTTTTGATTCATTATGTGAGAAAGTGCGATATACCAAAAAAAAAAAAAAATCATGTTGAATGTGGAATAAGGAAAGATGGACTTAAATCCTACTTATGATACTTAGTATTATGGCACTGAAGAAATAATTTCATTGCTTTAAGACAGTTTCATAATCAAAAAAATTAAGATAGTATTATTATGAGATCATCCATAATGATGTATGTGAATCTATTTTATAAAGTGTAAAACATTGCATATCAATGACTACTGAAGTGGGTAAGGGTTCCAGAATCAGATTAATTATTGGTAGCTCATATCACAAAATATTAATTTTAAGATCCATTGTTAGGACATCAATTTTCCCTCAATATCATGAAGGTGATGGAAAGCAATGTACCTCACTCTCATTGTCTTAGTTCAAAGAGTTGAATACACACATGTGTATTTGTATACATATGTCATATGTATCTGTACCAGTGTCTCTCTTTGTGTGTGTATACACAATCAATTGGGTACAAATATCTATCTTACCTATCAGAGAAGTTGAAGGGGAGGGGGATGAGAGTAAGTGGGGAGGATGATAAAAGGAAAGGCAGATTAAGGGAGGCTGTGGTCAAAACCTAAATAGACTTCTGAGGATTGACAGAGTTAAAAAGAGAGAGAGAGAGATAAATAGAAGAAAAGATGAAGGGAAATATACAGTTTTTAATTATAAATATGAATGTAAATAGGATGAACTTTACCCATAAAATGGCAGTAGATAGAAGAACGTATTGGAAACCATAATTCAACAATACGTTCTTTATAAGAGATACGATTGCAGCAGAAGATGCACAGAGAATTAAAATCAGGGACTGCATCAGAATATATTATGCTTCAACTGAGATTTTTTTTAAAGGCAGGAGTAGCAATTATGATATCAGACAAATCAAAAGTGAAAATAAACATAATTTTAAAAAAAGAATCAGGGAAACTACATTTTGCTCAAAATGTGTCATAGACAATTAAAATTTTTAAAAATTCACAGTTAAATTGTTTGATAAAGGCTTCATTTCCCAAATATATAAGTCAAATTGGTTTAAAAAATAAGAGCCATTCCCTAATTGATAGTCAAAATATGTAAATAGGCAGTTTTCAGAAAAATAAATCAAAGCTATTTATAATCACATGAAAAAAAAAATCCTAAATCACTATTGATTAGAGGAATCCAATTTAAAACAATTCTGAGATACAACCCACACCTATCAGAAATAAAAAATGCTTGAGGATATGTGAGAAGATAAGTGTGCTAATGAAGTGTTATTGGAGTTACAAACTGGAACCATTCTAGAAGCCATTCTGAAAAATAATTTGGAACTATAACCAAAGAAGTATAAGACTATACATATCCTTAACAATATAGTGTCACTACTAGATTTGTACATCAGATATAATGGAAAAAGGAACTATACATACATACATATGTGTGTATGCCAATTCTTTTTTGTATTGGCAAAGAATGGCAAATGGAGGGGACATCTATCAATTAGGGAATGGATAATAAATTGTGGTATGTAACTGAGTGCAATGCTATTATGCTATATGAAAAGATGAAAGGGATGGATTAAAAATACCTGGAAAAACCTAGAAGAACAGATGCAGATCAAACTGAAGAGAACCAGGAAATCATTGTATACCGTAACAGTAATATTATAATGATGATCAACTGTGATAGAATCAAGTATTCTAATCAGTACAATGATTTAGGATTAATTCTGAAGGATCTATTATGAAAAATGCTATCTAATTGCAGAGAACTGATGGACTCAGTAAAAATGAAGCATCATTTTCTCACTTGTTTTTTCTTAATTTTTTCCTGATATGGCTAAAATGAGAATATCTTTTACATGACTTCACATGTATAATTGATATTGTATTGCTTGTTTTCTCAATGGCTGGGGGGCAGGAGTTACAGGGAAAGATTATTTGGAACTCTTTTTTTTTTTTTAAATTGTTAAAATAAATAAATAATGCATTAGGGAAAACAAAGTGTATTTGTATGCTAGATTTTCTGTTGTGCTGAATATATTCTACTCCTCCCAAAAGAGAAAAAACAATTACTATCCAGAAAGAGTTATATTATAATGAGGTTGTGCAAATGTACCAAGTGAGAAGATCAAAGATATAGTTAGAAGGAAGTAATCCACTTTGGCTGGAATGTCAATTTGGAGAAAATGTGTATTATTGAATAAAGCTAAGATGTGGGTAGGGCAAACTTATGGATAATCTTAAAAGTCAAGGAAGCTCATCCTTTTTCTTTTTTCTTTTAAATTATCCAGATAATGGGGAGTCAGGGAAGATTTCAAAAAAAATAGCATACTGATAGCTATGTTATGAAGAATATTTTGGCAGCTCTGGAGGAGAAGAATTAAAGGGACTGCTTCAATGGCTGGAGCAAGATGTCATGATAACCTAAACCAGGCTAGTGACTGTGTCAGATAGGAGAAGGAAGTAGGATATGTTATGGAAGTAAAGTGTATATAACTTGACAAATGCAAAGGCAAGGAGAGGAGGAGATGGAAGAATTAAGGTTACATTTTAATTTACAATTTACTATAAGGTTACTTATTAAGGCAAACAATTGGAAATAAGATGGTATCCTGGAAATAAATCAGAAATTTTAAAAGAGAACAAGTTTTAAGAGGGACATAATGATCACCACATTAGACATATTCTTGTGGATGATCTTTTGGAGGTAGCATGCTCAGTTTGTATCTTTCCATAATATTTAAAAAATAAATAAAAAGCAAAATTAATAAAATGACCAACCCACACTTCTCCCCCCCCTCAAAACAAACTCTCTTCTTTGTTCTTATAAAACTGTTTTATGTTTAAGCTATTTCAATGATATTTAGGAAATCAGTCTCTTGTGTGCATAAAGAAGATTCATTCTGAGTACAATATTTAGTCATCCCTGACTACAGAATTACTAATGTAATGAATCCAAATATAAAGTGAAAATACTTTCTATATTTTGCCCTTCAGCTCTGGTCTTTTTATGGAATTTTAAGGGGCCACCCAGAATTTAGTATAACATATGTATGTGTATATATATATATATATATATATATATATATATATATATATATATATGTATGTATGTATATGGTTGAAAATGAGTGTCTTAGATGGAATAATTAAACATCATTTAAATGTAGTTATATATAAATATAGGAAGATGGGAAAATATAGCCAATGCTAAATATTGTTAAGGAAATTTCAGTATATTTGAAGTGATATTGGTAGGTCTTCCCATAGGTATATCTTCTCAGAAAAACAGGAATGCACTATTTATTTATCATAAAAGTAAGCCATGTGAAAGATTTCAAATTTCATGTCCCATTGAGCAAAAGTCTGAAGGTTCAGGGCTTAATAATATGTGAGGCTTTATTTATTATGACAACACTCAATTCATTATGAATTTTAGGAATTATAGATCTGATTCTTTCCTGTGTGTCAACTGAGTGGAGAGGAATACACAAACTTTTAGAGGGTAGGCTATTAGAACACAAGGTGAGAGTTGCAATTGGATAAAGTTGAAGTGAGGTGTCTGCCAACATGATTGGGGTGGCATTTCTCTTGGATGAGTGACTAAATCTGTTAGTAAGGTCAATTACTTCTAGAACAAAACAAATAAAAGACTCCAAAAAGCTTGAGTGAGATCCAAACCTTAAGAGATATCAGAATACGGAATACTGGCAGATATGGAAGAATGATCCTATGGTTGGCAGCTCTTAACTAAGGATAATATTTTTTTAATGTAATGAAAGAATTTGCAGATGCAATTGCTAAGTCATGATCAGTGACTTTTAAATTCTCCTAGAAAATGGAAGAGATAAAACAGAACTTGAGATTAACAAATATCCCAATCTTCCTAAGAAGAAGAAAGTATACTCTTCAAAGTAATTTGAGCTAGTGGCTCCAATTTCAGACAAAAATTTTATACTTTGTAAATACACTGAAAGGGAAGTAGTCATTACCTAGGACCAGAGTGAATTCATCTAGATCATGTAATATTAGACAAATCTCATTTCTGTTTTTGACAGGGTCACTAAACTAATGGATCAAATAAATTCTACAGATTATATCAGTGGATTATAACAAGACATGCCACAGTTTATCTTTGTATGAAAAAGTTTTCAATATTGTTTTTTTTTAAATTTTTTTTTATTTTAAGCTTTTTATTTGTATAACATATGTATGGGTAGTTCCCCAACCTTGATCTTTACAAAGCTTTCCAATACAAATTTTACCCCCAATCCCCTCCCCTCCCCCAGATGGCAGGAAGTCCACTACATGTTAATAATGTTGAAATGCTTGAGAAGTTATGCAAGAAAAATCCTATCTCCAAGAAAAAAAAGAATCAGAGAAAGGCAACACAATGCAAGCAAATGTCAATAGAGATCATGAAAATGTTACGTTGTGGTCCATATTTCATGTCCCTCTTTCTGGGTGTATATGGTTTTCTTCAGTGAACAACTGGAACTGGTTTGAGACAATTCTTTATTGCAGAGAGCCATGTCCATCAGAACTGATCATCATGTAATACTGATTTTTTTTTTTTTGATGATCTCCTGGTTCTGCTCGTTTCACTCAGCATCAGTTCATGCAAATCTCTCCAGGCCTCTCTGAAATCGTCCTGTTGGTCGTTTCTTACAGAACAATAATATTCCATAACATTCATATACCATAATTTATTCAGCCACTCTCCAATTGATGGGCATCCCTTCAGTTTCCAGTTTCTAGCCACTACAAAAAGGGCTGCCACAAACATTCTTGCACAGGTGGGTCCCTTTCCCTCCTCTAAGATCTCTTTGGGATATAGGCCCAGTAGAAACACTGCTGGGTCAAAGGGTATGCACAGTTTGACAACTTTTTGAGCATAGCTCCAAATTGCTCTCCAGAATGGTTGGATCCATTCACAGTTCCACCAACAATGTATTAGTGTCCCAGCCCTCCCACATCCCCTCCAACATTCATCGTTATCATTTCCTGTCA